>LR746272.1:4316536-4404036 GCA_902729315.2 Spirodela intermedia
TCTCTCTCTCTCTCTCTCTCTCTCTCTTTCTCGCTGTGAGTTATTGTGAAGAACCGCAACATCGTCAGTCTCAGGGAGGAGCGAGAATACGGCACATGTTCTTGAAGCTAAGATGTCATTTACAAGGAAAGTTTCTCAAAGGCATGAGCTCTATGATCTCCACGATTCAACAGAGCAGAGAGAGAAAGAGAAGGCTAGACGACAATTCCTCTCTCTCTCTCTCTCTCTCTCTCTCTCTCTGAGTTATTGCGAAGGCTCAACATCGTCAGTCTCAGGGAGGAGCGAGAATACAGAACATATTCTTGAAGTTAAGATGCCATTTACAAGGAAAATTTCTCAATGGCATGAACTCTACGATCTCCATGATTCAACAAAGCAGAGAGAGAAAGCGAAGGCCAGACGATAACTCCTCTTTCTCTCTCTCTCTCTCTCTCTCTCTCTCTCTCTCTCTCTCTCCCGCTGAGTTATTGCGAAGACCTAACATCGTCAATCTCAAGAGGAGTGAGAAAGATCCAAACTTCCGGCAGGAATAGTCCTTTTTGAAGGAGATACAAGAGATCGGAGGAGGAGACGGCTACCGACCGAAGTAGGTGTGGATTTCGAGGGCGATGAGGAAGAGGGCGACGAGGCTGAAGAAGATGACGGAGTGGATGATGATGGCGGCACCGCTGGTCTGAAAGCTCCCAAACTCCACGCACCGCTCGTGCCCCGGCAGCTGGAACAGCAGCCCCGGCGTCAGCAGGATGAACAGCACCACCGACACAAACACCGGCGCCCAGTCCTCCATCCCTCTCCCTCCCTTTATCTCTCTCTCTCTCCTCTCTCTCTTCCCTCTCTGTCTCTCTCTCTGAGGCTTTATGGCCTGCCTGTGCTCAGACCCAGTGAAGAGGACGCAGTGTGCAGGGCTCTTAAATGATTGCTTGAATGGAGCGGATCTTGTGACGAAGAGGATCTGGTGGAAGATGGATCGGTACCCAACTCGGAGCCGGGTGGGAGAGTTCGAGTCGGGCCGACCCCGACCCTCATGATCGCCAATTATTGACGCCAATAATTGATAATTATCCAGATTTCTCTCCCCCCGAGCGAATAATTCTCAGCAAGAGTTTTTTCTTCCAGCAACTCCGGAAATGAAAAAATATTGGAAAAGAGGGCCCATGAAGCGTTCACGTGCTTATCCTTTTTCTCATTTCTGGCGCTAATATCCAAATCTCTGTTGTTCTTGAGCAATTATCCTTGTTTTGAAGGACCTTTTTGCAATCTTGTCATAACTGTTGGGGTATCATTCTCTTTCCCCACACAACGTACACCGCTTACTTGTTAGCTACTCCCTTGGCCAGCTGCATCTAATGGTGGAGATGACCAAACTGACCATGGATGATAACATTGGTTAATCTATAAGCAATTTGGGAAACGATTAACTCACCTCTCTCTCTCTCTCTCTCTCTCTCTCTCTCTCCTCTCATGTTAAAACATATTATCCCTTCTCTCCCTTACATCTCCTTCAATGAAATGAACTTCATCGTCAATGGCCATTGAGGGAAATATTTATTTGAAGAATATTTAGAATTTTAATTGGGTCTTAGATTTTTATTTAATTTATTGAGATGATATGACTTATTGTAGACTCAAGTTAGAGTAAATTCATGAATAAATAATCCAGCTATATTTAACAGCTTGATATAAAATAAATAATAATATATATATTGACACCATGTTGCATAAGAATTATCAGCATCAAACGATTTGAATTGAAGGGCAGGCTTTCTCAATCCCAAAACTTTTTACTTCCAATATTTTTTTCCCAAAATGTCTCTCATAATTTTTTTCCCAAAATGTCTCTCATAATTTTTTTCAAACTTACATGTTAAAACATATGCGCTTTCTAGTTTTTTTCATATTATTGGTAATATTCAATGGAAACATACATGGATATTGTATATGCCCTCCCTCTCCTTGGTTGTAAATTTCAAGCCATTCATATTGCTTATGAACAATAGCTTCACTAATACAAAATAGGTGAATGTAATAACTATATATATTGGCACGTAAATTGTTGTCTTAGACGAGAGGGAGAGAGAGAGAGAGAGAGAGAGAGAGAGATGGAGATGCAATAACACTAGGGGTAGTGATTCGTCATCATATTAAATAATATAAATAGACTATTTGAGATTTAATGACTCTCAAATTCAATAATACATTCCTATCTAAGAAGCCAAGTCAATAAATCACCAAATTTAATACTATAATATATTATGAAAATCATCAACATATTTGGCGAAAAAATAAATTGCAATAATAATTAGTAGTGTGAACAAGTAGAATAAGTCTGAAGCCTAGCTTAGCCCAACCCAAACTCCATTTACATTCCTCCCCCATTCTCTCTCTCTCTCTCTCTCTCTCTCTCTCTCTCTCTCTCTCTCTCTTTCTCTCTTTCTCTCTACAGGGGAGAGATATTTGGAGGGGTTGACATGAGGAAATAATCACTAATTCTATATATAAGGGGTTAGCATAATAATCTATATAACACTATGGCTCTTCCATTTTGCGTTTTCATGCCAATATGTTTACCCTTTGGAAAAGCTCCCTGAAATATAATACACCAAGCATCAGTCAGACCCACCTGACTACTTCTTAACAACCATATATAGACCATAACTTCAGAATTTAAAGGGGAAAGAACAAAAGCATAGCACGAATATGAGACTTTTGTGGGAATAAATGGAATAAATTTTTACATAATTCGATATTCAGACAAGTTATTTGATGATAAAATACATTTAAATGGTTCCAAACATTATCCTGATAAAACTTTAGGGTTCTCACCCTGATTTCGCCCATCAGGAACCAAATTAGTGCTTTGGACACTTTTGTGACACCTCAAAATAGATATAATGTGAAAAATTATAACTCATAAAAATCATCTTCGAAGATTTTCTGATAATTTATGATATAAAAAAATAAAAGCACAAAAAGATAAAGACAATCATGGGAATATAATTTTTATTAGGTGAAATAATAAGAACACAGATACTATAAGGTTGAACGAGCGTGAAAATTTTCACAATTTGTAGTCTTAAAATAATAATAATAAAAAGAAAAAAAGAAGAAGATAAAATATATGATAAAAAAAAATATAATTTTCCTTATGAGAGACCGGAAAATCCCATCTTGTTACCTTCATTGTCAGAGGAAGCAGAAGGCATGGCAACCTCTAAGTATATCCATGAATAAACCCACAGCCCGCTTCATCACACCCAGACAGCATGAGAGGAGAACCAAGCTACATAAATCATAGCTCATCTCTGATTACTGTAGAACAGAGAAGAGATGGAACAGCATGAGAAAATTCTTGGAGAAAATCAAATGACAAACTATAGATCAGTCAAATAAGATCGAAACATTAATTAAGGAAAAAATGAGGGAAAATGCAGGCATTTTCTTCTGACAGATGAGAGATGAAGTATTTTTGTAGCATCAACTGCAAAGGGTTTCAGTTATGGCATTTCGATCAGCAATAAGGGTTTCAGTTAAAGCTCTTTCTAGTTGATCTAAGAAATCATTTGGTTATCTCACTTCTCAAGAACAGCAGAAACATGTGAAAAAATAGCTACTTATTTATTTCCTTTCTGGGAATAGGAGGAAGGGGGGTGGGGGGTTGACTACAGAGATCTCAAAGTTGCCTCTTGCTTCTATCTTGAGATACACAGTCTTTCAAGTTCACAAGAACATTGCTGCAGAATTAAGAGAGAATAAAAGTGGTGCACAGCGATTCATGCATGTCTTGCGATTTATGTACCTATGTCAATTCCAACAGGAGGGAATGAAACGATTTCAAGCTACTTGGTGGGTTCTCATTAACAATACCTAGGGTTTGGAAGTAATGCTTAGTATGTGCATAGAAAGATGGCAAATCGAGATGTTTTAAAGGGATGGTTTCCTCCTTCTCATAAGGAATGACAGAAGCAAACCAATACTTTGCCTTACACAATGAAACAAAAAAGCAGAGGTTGACAAAGGTATCCTTGATGTCTATAAGAAGAAAGACAATTCTTCCAAGTGAGAAGAGTATTCCACGTACAAATCCTACAAAACCTAAACAGTAAGGGCGGATTAACAAGTATATTAAGCGCTTGCAGTGCTCCATGATCAGGTGGCCATCCTCGTCAAGAATCGGGGTGTTAACATGATCAGATCTCCCTTGTTAAGGTCTGTGAACTTTTATTTTTCTCATGCTAGTGCTTTTAGTCAGTAATGCCCTCGTATCAAGCATATCAAGCAAATCAAATCAAGCATAAGTGATTCTAAATGCAGCTACCATGATGATAATATGTGGATATTGTGCACCGTTCCCTTCATTTTCCATCACATTGAGCATAGATGGCTTCACTTTTTGCAGTAAACTTAAAACACGCCCAGTGGAAAAGATAAGGTCAAGATGAAGAACGGGCATCATTAGCTAGAGCACAAGACTTAATTAGGTTCTCAGATTTCCAACCCACAAAGGGTTACTTCTGATAAACATGCTCTAAAGTGCAGGGTTTCTGATTGTAGGCACATGGAATGAACCGCAAAAGGATAGAGGCTGGACACAGCAGCAAAGGAAAACGCCCAGGATTATGTAGCAAGGTGAAGGAGGCGTGCTTCAAGTTACCCGGCCAATTGATCAGCGAGGAAGATGCTTAGCTTGATGAAGCCTCATTGGAATTCTTCCTGTATCTATATAAGGGATGGTCTAAAAACTCGATGCTCCAAGATGCACTGCAGACAGATGGAAAATGTGTGGACGGCATGCCAACAGGAACACTCATGGATTCCTGGTGCTTGCCTTTAAGATAACTGCCTTTCTATTCTCAATGTCGTTTATCCCATCACTGCCTTAGACAGCAGGAAAGTGGAAGAGAAATCCTCATTCCCTCGCTCGAAACCTCTGAAAGCGATGTTGATACCCATTTCGTTGGCATCACTCCGCCCGATACAAGATACGAGCTTTGGTATCCATCTAAGATGCAACAGCGAAATCATCTTGCACCACTCCGATTTCCCCGCTACCTGTAGGTTGATTGAATGAGGAAAACCATCAATTGACTGGTTAAATTGACCAGCTTTAAGCCCAAATTGGAGGCTGTCCCAAGAAAAATGATCATCTACAAGGCAAATAACTGGATTCAGAATGCAATTCGCATGGGCAATCACCGCAAGATGTAAGAACAGTTGAATGGATGTAGTCATCCACATCAAAACCTTCTGCCTGCATGTGGAACATGAGCCTGAGAGCCTCTTTGCAGAGCCCATTCTTCGCATATCCTGTAACCATCGCCTTCCATGAGACACAATTGCGCTCTGGCATCATGTCAAAGATTTTAACAGCATCCTCAGGGAACCCACACTTCATGTACAGGCTGATGAGAGAGTTGCCCACGAACAAATTAAGCAGATGACGAGTCTTATTTGCGGCCGCATGGATCCGCTTTCCCTGACCCACGTCCTCTAACCGGGCGCATGCTTTCAGAGCCGAAGAGTACGTAAATGGGTTCGGCTTGATGCCCTCCAATAGCATCTGGTTTAAGAAAACAAGGGCCTCAAAGCCGTACCCATGGTTGGTGTAGCCCGTGATCATCGCCGTCCATGGGATCACATCCTTTGTCGGCAATGTTTCCAACACCCTACTGGCGTAGTCGTACTCGCCGCATTGGCAATAAAACCATATGAGAGTGCTGCTGATGTGAACGCTGCTCTGGTTGGACCATTTCAGTGTAAGCCCATGGATCTCCTTCCCCAGGAGGAGCGACCTCATCGACCCGAGCGCACCAAGAACACTGACAACCGTCAGATTATTACCAGAAATACGCCGGTTTTTCATCTTCCGGAATAAGTTTACTGCCTCCTCTGCGAAGCCATTTTGGGCGTACCCTGCGATCATGGACGTCCAAGTCACGGTGTTCCTGCTTGGCATTTGATCAAACACTACCTTGGCATCCAAGACCTCGCCGCATTTGGCATACATGAACACAAGGGAGCTCCCGACGAACACATCCTCCATGAACATTCCCTTCACCACAGCACCGTGCAGCTGTCTACCCAGCTTCAAGGTCCTCTCTTCTCCACAGGCCTTCAGAATGCTAGCCACAGTGAACTCGTTGGGGAGAAAGGCACGATGTTGCATCTGTGAGAACATAGAGAAGGCCTTGGTGCCCTCCCCATGTTGAGCGTAAGCCGTGATCATCGTCGTCCAGCAGACAACATCCCGCTGCGGCATTCTATCGAACAACGCAGATGCACTGGCGAGATCACCGCACTGGACGTAGAAATACAGCAAGGCGCTGTCCACAATCAAATTTCTCCACTTACCTTTGATGATGGAGGCATGGACGAGCTTCCCCAACTCGCAATCCAAGACCTTGCTGCAGAAGTTCAGGATGCAAACGTAGGTCAGACTGTTGGCCTCAACGCCGCTCTCTATCATCTCCATACAGAGGAGAGCGAACTCCGCTTCATCTCCCAATTGCTGATAACCGTTGAGGATGGCTGTCCACGAGACGACTGTTCTATGGAGCATTTTGTCGAATAGCTTCCTGGCCTCGGTAATGTTCCCGAATCTCAGGTAAGCGCAGATAAGATTGTTGTCCAAGAAAGCCACAGAACTTCCGAGAAGCTTGACTACCAGGGAGTGGATCCTCCTCACTTCTCTCTCATCGGAACAGGACTGAATCATGGACGGCAGCCGGCGGTCGTCGGCGAGCCACTGCTCCACTGAAAGGGAAGAAGAAGGCGGAGTCTCACCGGAATATCCGGCCTGCACGGCGGCGCCACCGGTCCGGCACGGCGGCGACCGGCCATTGCATGAGAACCTCGCTGCCCTCCCGAGGCTTCTCCTGGGGGCCTTCTCCCGCGCCAGTCGGATAGAAAAAGGTGGAGAGGCGAAGCAGGGAAGGTGTTGCGCCGGCGAGAGCTTCTGTGGCACGGCCGGAGGCATCGCCGGAGAACCCCACCGGCGAACTCTGCGTTCACCCCGCGCCGCTTCTGCGGATATGGAAGATACCGCCGTCGATAGCCATATTGGAGATGGGCTCCGCTCATGTGGGGCCCCACCTTAAACAGAATGGGCCGCCAATTTACAACCAAACCACATTTATAACCCGTTAAAAATGGGCCCAGTATAATGACTGGCATAGTGGGTTTTAACCCAGTAAAGGCCCATCATAAAAATGGGGCTCCGCTCATGTGGACCCCACATCAGCTAAAATAGGCCGCCAATAGACAACCAAACTACATCGTCGGCCCATTTATAGGTAGACCCAGTATAATGAGTGGGCCAATCCGGGGTGGGCCCACTCGAGTAAATATTCCCGGTTAGCTAGGTCGGCCCATTAACAAGTCTAATAATCCCCTCTTTATGGACCCAATTAAGTCTCGAGAGGCGGAGGCAGCGAAGGGGGTCCGCTCCGTAAATGAGTCTCGGGGTTCAACTTCGGTCTTTGACTGATCTAGTCACTTGGTCAGCGGTCTTTATTTACTTATTTTCAAATAATAATGCCTGGAAAACCTAGGCCCATTATCCATCATGATATCGAAATAATGCGTATTTCAAAGGGGGGGTAGAGGCCGGGCCCACCTCGATGGAGGCCCTATTGGGCCGGGGATAGTGGACTGACCTCGTCGCTTGGTCAACACTCTTTTAATTTCTGAAAAAAAAAAAGCCCTGAAAACTTAGACCTGTAAAGACGGGAGGGGGGGTGGGGGGAATATTGGGCCAATACTAGTGGGCTCAGGGACAGCCCATTAGCAGAGCCACCATGGGGAAGCGTTCCACTTGTGGGGTTTTTTGTAGGGTTTGAGCCGTCTGGAACCGGAAAAAATGCCTTTTTAGAGAATATATTATCCACATAAATTCACAATCGTATGATAAAAATGGAACATTTATGTCTTCGGTGACAATCTGTTATTATTATACCATGTAGAACGTTCTATGCCATAAAAGGATAAATCAAAGATTGATGAGTGAGGCCCTAATTTTGGTAATTAAACTAGACATTACCAAACAAAAAATGATATTTATGTCTTGATATCGAATAAAAAATCTATATAAATACGATTACAATACCAGCATAATTCCCTAAATCTCAGCAGCTAAACCCGGGTGAGTCACCAAATATACAGAAAACAACATAGAAAACACCCACATCCACACAGACACCTCCAAAGATAAATCTGAGGAGAGAGCAGTAATTATCTGTGGGTATAAAACCCATTATCATGATGAATCTGTCTCTACAAAGACATTTCTCCAGAGAGAGAGAGAGAGAGAGAGAGAGGAAGTACGTTAAACCCTTCTCGGTCAAAGATGGAAGAAACTGAAGGATGAGGGAAAGAGGGAAACTCACCTACTTCCCCCCAGCAAGGTTGGAAGGGATCTCTGGCTGAAAGAGGGGGGAAAAAGCAGCATATCATGTGGAAGGAATGAACAGATAAAAAAATTATACAAGAACATTGCAAGATTTTTATGGAATTAAAAATTGGTCACAATATTTTCGGATGTTTTCCCCCTCTTTTTTTCTTCCTTTTCTGAAATTTTCATGACTTTTTTCATATGGAAACCGATCTAAAGATTCTACATCAACATTCAGAACTGGATGCTGTCTAAGCCATCAAATGTTGGCGCATAATTTTTGGTAAAAAATTAAATAATTCCTAGTCACGCCTTACACTTTCCTACAAGGAGTGAAATAAGAACTTTCAGAATTTTTCTTTGTTTTTATCCCAGAGGAGGAACAAATCAGTGAGAATTGGATCACAACATCCACTAATAAAGCAGGAAAGAGAGAGAGAGAGAGAGAGAGAGAGAGAGAGAGAGAATGTCTGCTAGGAAATATTTTATGGGAGGAAGAGGTAAATAGACACACACGGAGGATATTTCACGATCAACTGATTAAATAACAGGATAAATGAGTCTATCACAAAGCTTTCTTTCAAAAGTGAGATATAGCTTGTGATAAAGGTCACTGCAAGATGTACTTCACGCTAGAATTAGTGATACCCAGTTTCATATTTATTGATCAAAATTTTAACTATGCTTTCCCCTTATTATTAATAAAACCAATGCCTTTATAATTTCCTCCCAGGTCCCGAACCTCTGCTACGTTCCTCCCAACCTGACTTATCAACCTAAACCTATTTGCAATTAATTTTGGATAGGAAAATAAAGATTGAGCATCCAATGATATACGTACGTTTTCAGTATCAGTGCCTACCTTATTGGTAGATCCCTTCTCCTGCCGAGTGATCGCTGGGAGGGTAATAAGCTGCAGATATTTTTTCAGAAGATCTTGAACCCCCTGAAAATCAGAGAAACCACAAGGAAATCCGGCTGAAGAGATCAAAATAAGGTAAAAAAGAATACAAAGATGTGCCCGAAGAAACCATGAGTAGCAAGAATTAGAACAGGCAAAAGCAGAGCAAGAATTGAAGACGTAGATATGCTCAAAGAAACCAAATATAGCAGGAGTTAGAGCAGGAGTAAGCAGAATTCCTGTAGGCCAGAGATAAATATATAAATTTACCTGGTACTCGGATCTATGGCCTTGGGCGTAAGCAATGGCAGCTGCCGCAGCAGTTGACATGTGCCTGGCTCCAGTGAAGAAGCTGTTTCCAAAGCTCACGCCTGCCACATATCTGAGGCTATTGCTCAGGGGAGGAGATGGCGCAGAGAACCATCTGGCCGGAGGATGCACCTACAAAAGAGTCATTCAGATTGTAAAGATGATCCGCAAAGCACCTAAAGAATATGACAAGAAAAAAATCTAACAAAAGTCAATTCTAGTACGGAATAATTCTAAATTCCATTATTGAACACTTAAAGCTTGGGGGGAGGGGGGGGGGGTTTAAAATTCCAGATCTCATTGCAGAAAGTAAAATAAAATATTTTAAAACAAAAAAAACCCATCACCAATCTGCTTTATTGATGATAGCTCCAAAGTGAAGATAGATCAGATGGTTGTCAGGATGGATTCTCCATCGTTCAGAAGGGTGGAAGGAGTTCTAGGAACAGGCACGAGCCCTAACATCTGCCCCAGAGTTGAAATAATCGGCAAAGTTTCTCTAGATCATAAATGAAATGGATCATAAACTGTCAGAGAAATTCGGTGTTGCCAAGGGTTCTAATGAAACCTCCACGCCTTGAAGACCGGAAAAGCACTGTACATTATCGGGAACGATAAGTGAGGAATTATGGGCTAATTCAAGGAATGAAATGAAAATAATGGGGGAGGGAACTAGAAACTTTACTAGACATTCGTAGTTTCAGGTGAATCTGCATTCTTCTCCACAAATTAACAGGTAGTAATTTATGGTTGATGGTGAGAATGTGCGAGGATGGAGACGATGGAGGTTTGCTTTACCGGATCGGGAGAGGAGGCAGCGCAGGGGGACCAGGTGCTGTAGCGCCTTGCACCGCCGCGCTTGGGGGCGGATCCAGAGCCAGTCGTTCTCCAAGGTTTTCGTCTTCGCGTCATGGCAAACTCCCCGAACTTATGGCCGACCATTCCTTCGGTGATCTTCCGACGGACATGGACTCTGCCATTGTAAATCAGAACGGAGGAGCCGACGAACTCCGGCAGAATGGAAGACCCTCGCGACCAGATTTTCCGGTTCGAGAGGCTTTTCCCCTTCTCCTTCAGTTTGAAAAGGAAGGCATCGACGAAGCTCCCCTTCCATAGCGATCGCCGCGGCATGATTCACTGCCTTCCCCCTGTGTCCTCGATTGCAGCCAGAACCTGCAAGGACAAGAACCAGGCGGAGACCGGTCGAGCGTCTGAGAAGAGAGAGAGAGAGAGAAGAGAAGAGAAGAGAAGAGAGAGGGTTGCCTGGTGCAGT
Source organism: Spirodela intermedia (assembly GCA_902729315.2). NCBI lineage: Eukaryota > Viridiplantae > Streptophyta > Magnoliopsida > Alismatales > Araceae > Spirodela > Spirodela intermedia. Next base: position 4,327,406 of record LR746272.1, read on the forward strand.
TTCCCGACGGCAGGATTTGTTGGAGGCGGTAAGGAGCTGCCGGCGGCGGCGACGGCGGCGAGTGAGCGCGAGGGCAGGTGACTGTGGGACGGGGGCTGAGGCTGAAAGATCTTTCATGGGCCGGACCCAATTCGTCTAGAAGCCCTACTGATTATGGGCCAACTTTTGTCCCAACAAGGAACGGGCTGCTACCATTGTAAAGTGACGGTGATATATGGTTACATCGACCTTTTTGCGAGTCAGGTCCGAGGGATATAATTCTCTGTCTCTGTGATTTTTCGATAAAACCCTTCAGATAATTTTTATCAATGAATCAAACCACTGCTCTGAAATATTAGCCCGAGTACCCTAAACTGTCCCGTTCTTTGACATACTCAGAGAACCCCCACCAAGAAGAAGAGTAAGAAATTCATAGAGAGAGAGAGAGAATGAATGAGAGGAATAGAAAGCACTGCAAGTCTTCCCCTGAGCAAATGGCACCAGTAGAGACGTTGGTGGGCCATGGAAGCCCACGAGCCGGAAACCCATTTACAGTCCATTTCTCTCTCTAGGATAGTCACATATTAGGGAGCGCTGGCTGCCCACCCCCTTCCTTTGGAGGCCCCCCACAGCAATCGCCATTAAGACAGCACGCAACCAGGAAATCGGCATGAACCGGACCATCGAAGGGAGCTGCGAGAATGGCGAACCCATATGAACAGAAACTTACCCTCATCCCCACAAATTGGAACCCACCTCCACAGGAGACAACCCAAAGTCAACGAGCTTGCCGCCGTCGGTCAACAAAACTTTCCCGCCTTCTGACCTTCCTGCACCCATTTAGACCGGAGACCAATCAAATAACAATAATAATAAGAATTATAAGAATATTCAGAAAAATAAGATGGACCTGTGCTCATCGGCGGCCGGCAAGGGAGCCTCGCCGGACGAAGGGGACCTCAACAGAGGTGAGGTTGGCGGGGTAGGGGGTCCAGAGGCCGAGGCCACCGCGGGACTCCTTCAGGGTGGCGTTGGAGCCGGTCAACTCGTCGAGGGATTTGACCCACTCGACGACGGAGGAATGCTCCCGGGTGTGGCGGTGCAGGTTGAAGAGGGAATTGTACTCGCAGTTGGGGAACATGAAGAAGCGAAAGTGCGCCCGCAGCCGGAACGCCACGTACCCGAAGCTGAGCTGGTCCCTCGGGGTGAAGAGGTCCACCTCGTTGAACCACAGGCACATGAACAGGTTGTTCACCGCCGTGTGCTCCCGGATTATGACCGCCCCCTCCGGCACATCTGCAACCACACGCCGCCAGCGCCAGCCATCAGTAGCGCTCCTAATGAGAAGAAGAATCATGGGCCAGCAGCCGGCGTACCGCTGACGGTTCCTTTGTCTGGTCTCCACAGCTCCATTCCTTCGTAGCGATATATCTTCATGTGCAGGTCAATCAGAGGCCGCGCGTAGCGCTTCCTGCGCTTGATGGCATCTCCCTCCTCGTATATGCTCCGATGATGCTTATGAGTGGCAATCGCAAACGTGTAGTTCCCGCGCCAAAGATACCTGCAGCAGCGAGGGAGGAGCTTCTCATCAGTTTATCTGGTCTGCCACAGTTTCTGATGATGGGCTTTGGAGATGTCAACCCACCTTTCAAGCATGAGCAACGGGTCAACTAAGAGCTCCATCTTCCCATCGATCCATATGCTGTATTGCGCTTGAGGGAATAATCTGTGGGTCAGGATCTTAGGAACCTTCCCGTTCCTTCTAGGTTCATCATATGGGAGATTATGGAGGGTCACAACGCGCCAGATACCGACCCATTTCCCTCCGGCGTTGTCCACCCTAACGGTGACATTCTGCTCTATCAAACTAAGAGACTTCTCATCGACCACCATCAGAAAGCAGAAAAGCTTCTCAGATCGTCTACTTATATTGGTTGGCTGATGAGGCGTGTCGTACCCGTCGAAGATGCCGGAAGCCACTACAAACCTACATCTCTTCACATACTTGACGTCTACAGCATCCATATCTCCGCCTCCATCTTTCATGAAACCACAGTGGACCTGGAACGAAGGCAAATGACTACTACATTAGAACAACACGCAAGACTACGCTAAATCTGATGAAAATATCACGAGACATCATATCGTGTCTACCTTCATCGTTTCATTCACTTTAAAACTGTCTTCTCTCTGTTTCCATTGCAGATGCCCCCCAAAAAGCGGTGGAGAACCCTCGTCCACCATAGAGTACTGTAAATCCTTTAGGATGTTGTCAGGAGTCCGTCCCTTTGGGATGACAATATCATAAGGATCATCAAGAACGGGAATTGGACATCCTGTTTGGATACCATAAAGAAAAAACGCCGTTAGTAAAGTTTAATATAATATGGGCTAAACAGAGAAAAAAAACGTACTATGCAGTGGCTTTGGGACTATTATGCTTTCCAACATGAGAAACATCTTGGTGTGTCTTCTACAAACAGCTGTGCACAAACATAAGATATTTCAGACCGCATCACCATGGCACTTAAACTCGATTGAAAGCAAAGGATCTACACAAATGATCAAAGAGGATAAACAGATAAGTGACACCGAAAGCATTGGTAAGGTACGGATTTCCCAGAGATCTTTGACAATTGTCTACAGATGTATGAACAACGACAAAAAGAAAAGAAAAAGCTCTAGGAAACCACGGGATATACGATCAAATGATCAAATAACGAGGACCCGTGCCACCAGAACTTCAAGTAAGGTTTCAAGCTATATATCACGCAGTAATCCAACTATTAATGGAAAGCATCTTGCTCAGGAACAGGGCAAACGTTGTCTGAAGTAAGTAGAAACAAATAAAGCAGGTTCACTCTTTTCATCATCAATCAAAAATGAAAATGCCTGAAAGCAAGAGCATACCAGAAGGAGAAGCAGTAGTGGACTGGCACGTCCAGACATGAAATAACAAGGCAATAAGCATGAGCAGTATCCAAATAATGGCCGAGACAAAGACCAAACGAATGAAACCCCTTCTCCAAATCATTCTCCAGGGGTCTTGAGAAAGCTTCCTTGGGGAAAAGGGGCCACCGCCTAAATCAGAAGAAGAAATGAACAACAAAAACATAAAAGGTATTCCTGATAATGAAAAGTAAAATTCATTTAGCGTTTTCAACATTCCTCCAATGTTTATTACCTTTAACATCAGACCTTTGTTTCGGTTCAATCCGATCAGTTCTACGAGTTGTTCTCATGGAGAGAGAATGATGAATGTCTACTTCCGCTACATCATGCTCAGTCCCATCTGCAAAAGGTTAACATTTGTTGTCAAATAATAGTCTGGAACATTACAAACCAACGCAGTAAATTCTATGGGTTCTTAACAAGCAGAGAAGGAATTAGAAGCATTTCGGTGTCACATCTCCATGCTTTTAAAACGAAAGAACAATTACATGGGTTCTCTACTTCTAAATACAGGGTTGTGGCTCATGGCGTTGATCAGATGCAACTATAAAAAATTCCCTATTCCTCTTTCACTATCTCTGTTATATCTCCGCGCACTCTACTATTTCTATATTTTTTTCCCGTCCCATTTCTATCATTAATTTATCAGCGAAGAGAGAGAACCTAAAGGCAGGGCAAAACAGCGAAATATGAAAATGGCAATGTGAAAGCGTTAGACACGTTCTGTGGGAGATTATCAATAACGTAGGAATATCACTACAATGAAGAACGTAATGGACGTATTTCAGTTACTTATCACGTTTACTTGTTTTCCACATGTTGCATAAGAGCGACGGTAATTCAGAACTGCCAATGCGTATCCTTTAATTCTCCAATGACAATATCTTCATAAGATGGCTAAAATGCCGAAGCGAATGTTGTTGAATGGGTTACTAAGTCAAAGAACAAGAAGAACGACACAAACAGAAAAACTTCCTAATAGAGAAGATAAAATTGAAGATACATCATTTAGAGAATTTTCAGAAATGAATGACCGACACTCGTAAAGAAAATAGAAAATCTCACAAAACAATCGAGCAATTAGAATGGAGAGAGACGGGGTTCTTGATGGCGAGAATAAGGTAAAGGTCTTGAAATAATCATTTCTTAGGAAGTAATAGTCATCAGTGAAATAAGTGCAAAAATATTTGTACAGAATCATCAGACGTATTCAAGTACCCACAGATATTATTCTGCAAACAGAGAAACAGTGAAAAAATGCAAATGACACAGATTTTTCCGGGAACATAGGAGCTACGGAAGAAACAATACGAGCGCTAAGAGACCGCGCATCACGTAATGGTAAAAAGAGTAAAACAAAAGCATATACTGCCCCATTTTTGAACCAGATACAGATGAGAGTTGCGGCCTTCTGAAGGCAAATTCAAACAATGCGTCCACAAAACGGAGGCGAAAGATAAGAACCACAGGAACAATCCCGAAGGCGAAAAAATCAGATACCAGCGGTCGGCATCGTGCTATAGATCTGTGGATGATCTCAAATCTCCAGCCCCAATCGAACCAGGAAACCACAGATTCTCGCCGTCAACCCGCAGACAGTTCTCCCCGCGGGGGGGAAGCTTGGCTAGGGATGAAGCGGAAACAGGAACGCCAGCAGCGCTCCTTGTTCGTGGGCCTTACGCAATGATGCAGTGGAGCAAAAGAGGGGAATGGAGACCGCAAGAAGCGGCCGGAATGTCTCCCCACCTCCTGAGATCTTCCCCTCTCCCCCACACCTTCCCTCTCCCGATCTCTGCCCCTAGGCTGGATATAAAATTGTGACTCCAGGCATCCGGTAAGACATCATAACAGTGAGCGTCGCGCCGTCAAACCTGCTACGCTCCCCCCCACGTATATCCTCTATCCGCCACAGAAGACCTTTAGTCTCAATGCAGGTCTCGCCACGGTAGATGATGGAACAGGAGTCTGCCGAGACTGGAAAAATGAGAGAGAGAGAGAGAGAGAGAGAGAGAGAGAGAGAGAGAGAGAGAGAGGGTCCTTTCTCACGTCGGGGAGGGGGGGGTGGGCCAGCGAGGCTGGCACGTGGCAAAATAAACAAAAGGCCCAAAACGGGAGGGGCTGGGGCGTGGGAGCGTGTGGGGCCCACTATCAATTGAAACATACGACACGGCACCAGACTGATGGAGACCGCCTGCGTGGAGAAGAGATGATTGAGAGACGCTAAAATATTTCGGCGAGAGAGAGAGAGAGAGAGAGGTGAAAATATGACGACAAATATAATTCGATAATTTTATGCGGAATCTATGCTGGTAGTAACTAATCAGACATAATGGTAGAGAAGTAATAAAGTGAAAATTTTGAAGGGCAAACTCGTCAGTATTGAGTAGCTAGGTGGAGAATGAAAAAATATTTTTTTTGAAAAAACAATCTCAAGTATAATTTACTGATGATCTTGGAGGTCAACTCTGCGTTAGGTTCCTGTACGTCAAGCCGTTGACATCAATCATCAGTTTCTCGAGGGAGACCGCGGATGCTCGCGGTGTCAGAAGGGAAAGAGACGGGTGGCTGGCGTTGACGATGACTCCAGAAACATCACTGTGAGGGTAAAATAATATGGGCGAATGGAAAACGTTATTTACTAACATAATCATAGAGAATAAAGAACGATAACGAAAATTGAGAAAGTCAACGATGATCGTCAACGGACATTCGAAATAAAAATGTGAAAAATGATTTGAATAAATCTTCTAGTTATCGAATTCTCAGCTGCGGCACATCCGGAGAACACGGTCCCCCCGGTCTAACCAGAAATCCATTCTCCTAAACCGTCGACGAGAGGCTCTCTGTGCCGTGTTGGAAAGGCTTCCATGAATGGCAGAGAATCCGTTTTCTCTTTCCTGAAATGATCTTACGGCACTGTTCGAAGCAGGACGATCACAGAAGTAGAAGAAGCACTACACAGATTTGTTCCTCATGGCCTTGCCTTCCTGGGAATTTCAGCCATTCTATTCGTGCATCTTACATCGATGGATTGGATCACTCAAAAGGCGCGCCGAGAACCGGAACAAGCTTTGAATCCCACGGCAACGATGATGATCACTCCGGCTCCGCACCAGATAACAGAGAACTGGAGCGGGAAAGGTATATTCCACACCGGACCAGAGAGACGTAAAGACGAATCGCCGGTGATCGGCCGGATCCACGGAGGAAAGGAAATCGAACTTTCCGAGAAGCTATTCCGCCGGTCCCGAGGTCGATCCCTGCATTCCGCCTCTGAGGACGCAGGAAATTCTGGGAAGGAAAGATTCAGGCCGAGAGGGAGCGGCCTACTGCGCTCCTCCTGCTTCCTCCGTAGTAATCCTACTGGCTGGTACGAGGTGGGAAACTGCGAGAGCGGTAGTTCATAGGAAATTGTAAAAAGTTTCGAAGAGGGTGAAGAAGGGATGTAGATACAATTAAGCACAATCCAAGGGGTGGATCAATATGGTGGGAAAAACAGGTTTGAAGAGTAGTTGGGGTTAATTTAAATAAAAAAGAAAAGTAGTATGTGATGTCTGAGCCCGGGTTCGAACCGGGGACCTCTAGTGTGTGAGACTAGCGTGATAACCGACTACACCACCCAGACGGTTATTTTGAACATTTCTATTTATTTATATATATAATTTTATCCCAAGCTTCAACCATTAGGGAAGAGAACGGCGGCTGAGAGGAGCGAAAGGGGGGCACCGGGAGGAGGGCGAAGGGAGGCTGATATGGAGACACAAGATGGCGATCAGCAGGAGCAGCAGCCCCTCCTGACCCTCGCTCACAAGCTGTTTCTCCTCACGCACCCCGATGTCGAGGACATCGAGAAGGTCCGCCTCCGGGAGGAGGCGCTGACATTCATCAAGGCCGACGGTAAGAGCATTGCTCCCCCATTTTTGTCCAACTACATGTCTTCGTCCTTGTTTTTTTAGCTTCATGGCCTGATTGGATCATATCTTCTGCTCTCCAAGACATGGCTTCGTTGTACGAGTCTCTGGCTGCGAAGTCGGTGCTGCCTTTGGATGCGGAGGTCCTGGAGTCGATGCGCAGGAGAATCGACGAGGAGATTAAGAAACTGGACGAAAAGTGAGTTATCGCTCAGTTTGCGAACTTGTCGTCTATTCTTTGCCCGGGGGTTCCGTAGATCTGTGGTTGTGGAAATAACAGTTTTTCAGAAACTGAGATTAAAGAGGACGACAGAGTAAAACTTGAATTGTCATCCTCCACTGGATAGGCTGATCTGAACTTTCACTTAGTCGAACAGTTCGGGAAAAAAATCGTTGCCTGAATTTTCTTCCTGCCGTGTAGTTTTATCTTGCGACTAATAGAAAAGCCCTAGTTCCTCGATTATGTTATTTCCATTAATGAGGTATGAGGTTATGCGTAAATTAACTATGACCTACCCTTTAGATCACCTTCTTTGTTGAATGCTAATGACGTATCATGATTACTGGGGTATATTTCCACTTTGGTAATGTAACCAATAGTGCAGGTTCCCGTTAAACATAGGAGTACCGTCCTTTTCTGCTCAAACCGTCTCTATGAAGTATTCTCTTTGCATAAGTTGATGTCCTGTGCAGTGAGGTGTAACAATATGAGGATTGTTGTCATCGATTTTTTCTTGAAATTTATGCAATCATTCTCCAGCTTGTGGATTTATTTCATCATGTTTCGTTTTTTTACAGTGTTTTTATACACTCATCTATTTTTCCCATGAATGTAGCTGGCACACGAAATAAATGCAGTTGTAATCCTGCAGATATCGACAGATCGAACTGTTTTAGAGTCATCTCTTATTTCGCCTTTCAAACTTTATAGATCTCTTCCCTGTACGATTAGTTGATGGTTAGATTCCTAAAGTTGTCTTTATCTGTCCCTTTTAGCTAGGCTATAGACAACATTGGCGGCCCTGCTGATGGTTGTTGTGGTCATCCACCTATTCACTCGCATCTGTTGAAGCAATGGGCGGGGTAGGATAAGGGGTGCTCAAGTATTGTCAGAACATTGGGTCTTTAAGGGCGACTAAATCTTGGGCAGTAATGCACGTAAAGAACGCTAAGATATTATTCAGTTTCAAAGAAGACGCTTAGGGGATACGTTGTGGTAACTCACTTTAGTAGGGCTGTAGAAATACCTCGATGAGGAAATAGGACGCTTGGTGCCCTGATGACCCCGTAAGAGAGAACCAGGAAAATGAGGGGAATATGTTATCAATATAGCATATTTAATGTTTTATGACCTTTCATGCAAAAGGACACCTTTTGAAAAATGTACACTGGTCATGCTATGTTCCATTTTCACTTAGTTAGGCCATTCATTTGTTTCTTCCATTATACAGGATTGCTGATGCTGAAGAGAACTTAGGTGAAAGTGAAGTCCGTGAAGCTCATCTTGCAAAATCTTTGTTTTTCATTAAAATTGGTGACAAGGTATACCTATCCTTCATGCAAACTTCTTCTCATAGTTCGCGTTTCCTTTGTAATTTCTTATCTGAGGAATTCCTTCTGATTGCAGGACAAGGCTCTGGAACAGCTCAAAGTAACAGAGAGTAAAACTGTTGCTGTGGGTCAGAAAATGGACTTAGTGTTTTACTCACTGCAGCACGGTTTTTTTTACATGGACTTTGACCTCATCTCGAAATGCATTGACAAGGCTAAGAAGTAAGATAAAATTTCCTAACTGATAATCTTCATCCTCCAGATCAAGTACTTTATACATTCTTTCCATGAAACTCAAAATTTTTGAATAACTGCCAGCTTATTCGAGGAGGGCGGCGATTGGGAAAGGAAGAATCGATTAAAAGTGTATGAAGGGCTATTCTGCTTGTCTACCAGAAATTTTAAGAAAGCTGCAGATCTGTTTTTGGATTCCATCTCTACCTTCACTACATACGAGCTGTTTCCTTATGATACTTTCATTTTCTATACGGTTCTTGCAAGCGTCATATCACTTGATAGAGTTTCCCTAAAACAGAAGGTACCCACTTTCTTTTTATTTATTTGTTTCATTATTTTTTGGTTATATAATTTTTTGCTCATCGCATGGTAGGTAGTGGACGCTCCTGAGATCCTGGCAGTGATTGGCAAAATTCCGCATCTTGCTGAGTTTCTGAACTCCCTCCATGGGTGCCAGTACAAGTCATTCTTTTCAGCATTCTGTAAGCGGTCAATTTTTTGGGCATTATGTCGTTTCTTTCTTTCTTTTAAAGTGAATAATGCAGCGAACTCATTGTTGCAAATATTTCTTACGTCAAGTAGTCAAGGGGTTGACTAGTTCTATTGTTTATCATTTTTGAAACCTGACAGAGTTCCCGGATCACACGATTCGTTGTTGTTTCTTTGAGTGTTGTTCTCGACTGATTTGTTAATATAGAGGAAATTGAACAATATTAGTGCTAAGAACAGTTAGGGTTCGAAAATTAAAGTCTTACCAGGCAACAAGATGAACGGGAGTACCCTACCACATCATAAGCAGGTTGAGGTGTTTTCCACATCATAAGCAGCTGTTTTAAGTTCGACTTTCTGTACAAAGTAGTCTATACAATTACTTTCTATTCTCTGAATCTCTATGGTCCTGAGATGTTCCCCTCAAGGAAGATGTATCTGTCTGGCTTGAAGGCTAGTTTCTTGGGATCCATTAGATAGGACTCGTATAGTTGGTAAGTTTCTGATACTCCTGCGGCAATTATGCGTCAAACTTAGGTATCAGGCTTGGCCTTCTCACAACTCATGCCATATCTCATGAGTTGTTGTAGTCCTGTGTGCCCTGTGAACAAAAATCTAGCTTGTTTCTGCATTGACCTCACCACGGATCCATCAACTCACCTGCATTGATCCATCTATTTCATGTACCAAGTCAATGGTCGTTGACCTCTCATTCGGAGAAACGCCAAGAACTCTTGCCACTTAGTCAGCGCAGCCTCCGTAAACACAGGAGTGGAATGCATTCACTTGCTCGATCTCCATTTCAGTTGTGACGATTGATTTCGAAAATCTTCGAATTTTATAGTATTTTTCTTATAATTCTCTCTCTCTCTCTCTCTCTCTCTCTCTCTCTCTCTCTCTCTCTGCTGTAGTTCACTAACATGCCATCTAAAGGTTGTAATTTTTTGAGATATATCAGCTCTCGGTTTCGAATCCGTGATTAGCTTTCTAAATGTAGAAAGAGAATGATTCTCTCTCTTGACTTGTCTGTTCCTGCGGAATGATCTCAGCTGGGTTGACCAAGCAAATAAAGCTGGACCGCTATCTGCAACCCCACTTCCGATATTACATGAGGGAGGTCCGGACCGTGGTCTACTCTCAGTTCTTGGAGTCCTACAAGAGCGTCACCATGGAAGCAATGGCGAGAGCTTTTGGAGTCAGCGTGGACTTTATCGATCTGTGAGTTTCCTTCTTTACCCGGTCTTTCCCCCCAGATACATTATCGGAATCCATTCTGAAAATAATAATAATTATTATTATTTGCAATAAAAAGGGAATTGTCCCGGTTCATCGCGGCGGGGAAGCTGCACTGCAAGATCGACAAGGTGGCGGGGGTGCTGGAGACGAACAGGCCGGACGCGAAGAACGCGCTCTACCAGGCGACCATCAAGCAGGGGGACTTCCTCCTCAACCGCATCCAGAAGCTCTCCCGCGTCATCGACATGTGAGAGCACTTCCCGGCCACCACCCACCGCGCCAGGCCAGGCCAGGCCAGTGCATGCTGACGGATATGGTACTGCTATTCCTACTATTCTTCTTCTAGAAATTCCCATCTTCCCCTCCGCCGCCCCCCACACTCTTTTTTTGTGGAAATTCTTGGGTACTTACTCCTCGATGCTTCTTTTAGGGTTTCTTATTTATTTATTGCATCTATGGGGCTATCCACAGTGCGAGGAGAGAGAGAGAGAGAACTGGGCTGGGCCTGAATCTCTTTTTATGGACTGTAGTCGACAGGCACACAGAGAGACGAGAGAGAGACTGATAGAGAGAGAGAGAGAGATGTCTAAGCTGGGCCTGAATCTCTTTTCTGCTCTGCGATTGACGGAGAGAGAGAGAGAGAGATCTGGGGGGGCCTGATTCTCTTCTCTGGGCTGTGACGGAGGGGGGAGAGAGAGAGAGATATAGCAACAGCAGTGGCAGCAGAGATAAGTGTGATCTGGGCCGGGCCTGGATCTCTTTCTGGGCTGTGATCGAGGTTGCGCCAGGAGGTTCCTGGGCCCATGGACGCCTCCGATTTTTGGCTATCTTTGCGTGTTTGCCGGCCGAGGAACACCGAGTCGGATCGGCCACACTCAATCAGAGTGGAGTCCTTTCGGGCCGGGTGAACGGGTCAGTGAGGCCCATTAACACTATGATTTCCTCCTTTCCTAGATTCCTTTTGGGGTGGGGAGCCCTAGCGTGCAGGACCAGGGGCTGTTCGCTGGCCATGGCGAAGACACCGGAACAGAGGGCTCGGAGGAGCGCCGCCAAGAAGAAGAGGAAGCTCCTCCGCGCGGCGAACTACGGCAGCCGTGCCTCTGCCCCTCCCGCTGCGGAGATGGAGAAGAAGGAGGCGGCCGAGGTGAAGCAGATGCGGCGTCGCGATTCCAAGGACCTCATTCTCTTCGGCACCAACGCCTCCTCCTACTCCGACTCGGATGCCGGCGGGGAGGAAATCCCCGACGTGCAGAGGCTCCTGGAGCCCTACACCAAGGAGAAGCTCGTGGAATTCCTCTGTGACGCCGCCATCGCGGACTCCGGGATCTATTCCCGCATCCGCGAAGTGGCGGAGCGCGATGTGTCCCACCGCAAGGTCTTCATCCATGGCCTCCCGTGGGATGTGACGAAGGAGACCCTCTCCAAGGCCTTCTCCTCGTTCGGCGCCGTCGAGGAATGCAACGTCGTGGCGGACAAGGCCACTGGCCGGTGCAAGGGCTACGGCTTCGTGCTGTTCCAGTCCAGGTCGGGAGCCATCAGGGCGCTGGAGCAGTCAAACAAGCAGATCGGAGGTCGGATGGCGCACTGCCAGCTCGCGTCCGTGGGGCCGGCGACCTCCTCCGCTGGCTCGTCGGGGCACCAAGCCGGTACTGCTGGACGGAAGATCTACGTCAGCAATGTGCACGCTGAGGCGAACGCCGATAAGCTGAAGGGGTTCTTCGCCAAGTTCGGGGAGATCGAGGCGGGGCCGATGGGATACGACGTGGTGACGGGCAGATCGCGGGGGTACGCCATTTTCGTGTACAGATCGCAGGAGGGAGCTCGAAGGGCGCTGGAAGAGCCTTACAAGATGTTCGAAGGGCACCGGCTGCACTGTCAGTGGGCAGCGGAGCCTGCCAAGGTGAAGGATCTGTTCTCCACCGCAGCAGGTGGTGCCACAGTCGCTCCCTCCGCGGCTGGGCTGGTCGGAGCTGCACCTCAGCCAGTGCTCGCTGCTGTGGTTGCTGCTCAGAACCTCTCCCTGTACAATCCCACGGCCCCGGCGTATGCGGCACTCTTGGGTCAAAATTCTCTGCTGGCAGCGGCCATAGGGATGAACCCAGCAGCAGTGAGTGCGGCTCTGAATCCATTGGCAGCAGGTCCTGCTTTGTTTGGAGGGTTACCTGGTTACGGCGGCAGTTCTTCACTGCTTGGGGCTTACAGGACTCAGATGACAGCGGGATTGCACGAACTGGAGTTTGCACGTTCGTCGCTGGGACGGCCAGGCAGTTCATATGATGGCATGGGATCTTATTCATGGTAACATCTAACACTTTTCCTATTTTTATTTATTTATTTACTATGACTCATTTTCCTGATCTTTTTCCTCGTTTCCCTGAAAAATTTGTTTTTAAAACCACGGTCATACGCAATGAGCAATGGCCGTAAGGACATCCAGGTTTTTCGCACAAGAAGGTCATTGTTGTGCTTCAGAAATCTGTCGTGAGAAAATGACTCTTCATGCAGGAAATTATCATTGGATGGTTGTTGGAAATTAGTAAAGAGAATCTGGCCCCTTAGGTACCTCAATGTGAATGAAACATTATGGTGGTTGCTCACAAAGACATTCTTTGATTACTGGTGCTATTTAAGTTAAAATTCGGTTAGATGAGTCCGAATGTGGGACTATGTGAGGTGCCGTCTTAGGCAATTTATCCAACACTAGGAAAGTAGACGGTCAGCATGTCCGATGCTTCTACCATATAAAGCCTCTAGCATCCCTGCTATTTTTGGCTGTGTTTTTCGGCTTTGGGCTGGTGCTTATCAAGAAGGTGGATATCAGGACTTCTTGTTAATAGATAGAATGGCACATGGAGGCTGATCTAGGAGGGGATGTAAGATTTTGTGCCAAAAGCTCACAAAAAAATCACACAATGGTTCAAATGCGTAGGATTTTTTTAATTAGTCTCATGCCGTATAAATTCCATCCTCCGTGAAAGAATGATCGGTTTTTCCCAATGATTTTTCACCCTTGTTTAATTTTCATTCTCGACTCAATTATGGAGCGTAGAGGATAATTTTGGGTCAGAATTTCTGATTAGTCAGTTTAAGGCCATACGCTTTTTTTTTTTTCTCCACTGGGAAAACATTTGATGTTTGACCTCAAAGTCTATTGATTTGAACGAAAGTTATTTGGCATGGTATGAAATAACTAGGCCCGATTTGCTGTTTGCTCTTTGGATAACACGAGAAAGAGGGAATACCTCAGCTAGAGACTGTCATGCGCTATGATCTGTGACAGGTTTATACGAGACGAGAGCCTTCATGGCAGTTTCTGATCTACAAATCCACAGACATGCATATTCATAAACAGTGTTGCATGCCCTTTTTTCCATAAGTAGGATCCTCCACTATATCCCCAAGGTCATGACCCGTTTGCTTTAATTGATTTCATGCCCAGTCAACTTCTGACGGGCCTATATTTGGCACGCTATTTGACAAGTTATATTGATCATTTTTTATTCTTTACACGTCTTCGTTTTTTATTTCACACTATTTGACGAGTTATTTTGATAATTTTCTACTGTGTTTTTTTTTTTTTAATGGAGTTATTTAGAGTTTTTCTCGTGTTCCTCCTTCCAATCTATTCTCTCCCAAGTTGGCCACGCCTCTCTCACCAGCCGTTCTCTTGAGAGACTCACCCTGACACCATGCTTGCAGATGGCATGAAGCAGAGAGAAGCCGTTGGTTCCATTCCAGTGAATGTCTGTATGTAAAGGGGGTGGTCTCATGGATGTGAAGGGATCCTGGGCTTGTTCTTCCTACCACCTATTTTGCATCAGCCAACGTCAACAAATGATATTTGTGGGACTTGGTGGGATTTCTTCTCTGCTGGTTTTTTGCTATAAATATGCCTCCTTTTTCGTCGGCCGCAGACCTGGCCCTCAGGTTTCCTTCATCTATTTATCTTATTTTATTATTTTTAATTTTATTTATCTTCTCTTCTCAAACTTTTCACTCCCCCCCCTTGATGATGGTCTCCATTTTATTTATCTTCTTTCTTCTCCCTCTTTCATTCTTCTTTTCACCATGGCATTTTGCGCCCCTCTGAAGAGAGCTTCTTGGAAAGGGATTTGGATAGAAGAAGCTGAAGGATTAGGGGGAGAATAATAGATAGAAAAAATGACCTCTTTTGGGTATATCTGATCTTTACTATAATAGGAGGATAAATCCCATCCAGTCTATGTTTTTTTTTCTTAATTAATTTATTTTAGCTAACCTCTTTTGGGTATGTCTGGTCTTTTACTATAACAGGCTGATAGATCCCATCCAGTCTATGCTTTATTTATTTATTTATTTTTCTGTGGATATCTATCTGGTTCCTTCTTCTCTAACACTGGGCCAACCCTGAGATTAACATGCATCAGACTGAGTAATTTTCTGTTCTTGTTGATTTCCTTGATTCCTGGATGTTCGTCTTGTTCTTCGGCCTGGCTGCCGGTTGGAGATTTTCTCTTTGGCCTGCCCGATATATCATCCTTTTATTCTGTATTTATGTTTCAAAATCAGAGTGGTGCCTCTGTTATAGAGATAGAGACTCCTTTTTTTATATATTTATTGTGGACAGAAATTCTCCTTTGGAAAAAAATAATTGAACAATTGGGCATTGTAAAGCTGTTCCTTGGTTCGTATCATCACCTGGCGATTGATTACGGTTCCTCAAATCTCTAGGCACATCGACCTTGAACTTTTCTCCACAGAGAGAGAGAGAGAGAGAGAGAGAGGGAGAGACGACCATGTACATCTTTCTATCTATCTATTACGTCATATCTCTCTCTCTCTCTCTCTCTCTCTCTCTCTCTCTCTCTCTCTCATCTTTCTATGTATCTATTTTGCTGCAGTGATGGTGTGTTCATCGATTAGTGTCCTTGGTAGTGTGGGGAGGCCCAAAGCCAGTACTGATGGCCTGGGCCAATAGCTTCTATAAGATTTCAAATTATATTATTAAAATGTCTTTTTAATAAACAATTAATTTTTAATTAATGTTATTGCTCAAAAAAACTGGAACGGAGTTACGTGATTTAGATTTATAAATTATAAATTTTTATTCAGGCTGAAAATTACTAACAAAAGTGAATGCATTACTAACAAAAGAAGGGTAAAAAAATAAAAATATATCTTTTTTTTTTTGTGAAGAACAGACCATTAAGAAATCTATAAAGCATTAGGGTTTCCTATCCTCCTCTTCTTCTTCTTCTTCTTCCATCGGATCGTAGCAGAAGATGAGGAAGAAAGGAAGGATGGAGGGAAGGAAGAGGTCTTACCGCCTTCCTGGTGGGTCAATTCTTCTTCGTCTCGGTCGTCTTCTCCTTCGTCTGCTCCTGTTCTTGTGGGGCGGTGACGGGACCCGTCTCCTTAGCCGGGGGGGACTAAGGTCGGGCCAAGAACTCCTCGAGAGTCATCTCTCCCTGCCGCCGCCGCCGCCGATTGTCAACGCTGGGGATGGTCTCAGGCGGGGGTTGACCCTGGGCTATCTGGCCAGTTGCAGAGGAGAATCCCGTTCCTACATCCTCCATTCAGCGGGCTCCGTCTGAGAGCCCCGCCGCAGACATTTACAGAGAGAAAATATGAGGTCAACCAAGAACAAGACTTTTGTTCTGGCTATATTTACTTTTTCTAGAAACAAACCCATTCCAAGAATGCTGGAGTTTCCCGTTCGCAGAACTAAGAACAGGAATGAAAGCCAAGAAGAGGAATTACTCGCGGGGTTGTCGAGTTCCCAAGAAGAAGTAGCCTCTTGGACCAACCAACCACCGTGGATAGAACCCTCTCCCTCCCTCCCTCTCTCTCTCTAAATGGAGGGAGGAAGCAGAGGACAATGGCTGGGAAAGGGGAGAAGCACCGGACATTATAGATCCTTCCCTTCTGCGTGGAGAGAGAGAGAGAGAGTTATAATGGCCAGGAAAGAAACAGAAACTGAATTTTTCGATCGATTCTCTCTCTGCTCTGCTCTGCTCTACTCTACTCTCTCCCTCTCTCTATGCTCTCTTTCTCTCTCTCTCTTTCCCAGGGTTAGATAGTCATCCACCTGTAATCAAAGGGGAGATTAGATCTGTTGTCTGAAAGCAGTAGTTGGAATCCGGATGGCCTTCCCAGAAACAGGGGAGAGATTTCCACATTGGAACGCCTAGCCCTTCCTCCCGGGCGCCACCCCAGCGGCCGCTTCGCGCCTCTGGGCGATCCGGAGCTGCCTCCTCCTCCTTTTCTCCTCAGCCGCGGCCGTCGGCGCTGGGGCTGGCGGCGCCGCCGCCCACGCTTCCATCTCTTGCTGCTCTCTCCTGGCCGCCGCCGCCATCGCCATAAATTGTCGTCCTTCTCGGGCGGCCGCCATCTTCGTCAGCCGGAGTGCTTTCCGGGCAGCCGCCATCTCCATCTGTTCTTGCACTTGCTCCGCCGCCATCTTCATCTGCTCCCTTTGGTCAACCTCCATCTCCCTCTTGATCTGCTCTCGTTGGGCAACCACCATATTCATCTCTTCTTGTTGGACAGCCACCATCTTCATCTGTTCTTGTTGGGCAGCCGCTATCTCCATCTGCTCTCGTTGGGCAGCCGCCATCTCCATCTGCTCTCGTTGGGCAGCCGCCATCTCCATCTGCTCTCGTTGGGCAGCCGCAATCTTCCTCTGTTCTTGTTGGGCAGCCATCATCTTCATCTGTTCTTGTTGAGGAGCCGCCATCCTCATTTGTTCTTGTGGGGGAGCCGGCATCTGCATCGGTTCTTGTTGGGCAGCCGCTGTCTTCATCTGTTCTTGTTGGCCAGCCGCCATCATCTGTTCTTGCTCTTGATCAGCAAAGGCCACCTTCTTCTGTTCTTGCTCGTGATCTAGTTGGAGATCCGCCACATCTGTCTTCATTTGTTCTTGCTGTAGATCAGCAGAGGCTACCTTCGTCTGTTCTTGCTCCTGGTCTAGTTGGAAATCTGACATATCCATCTTCATCTGTTCTTGCCGTGCTTCTTCCTGAAAAATCTGCTCCCACTCCTCCTCGGGGTCTGGTTTCTTGAAATAATCTTCGATCAAGAGAATGCCAGGCTGCTGCTGCTGCTGCTGCTGCTGATGATGATGATGGTGATGAGGCTCATCTAAATTCATGGCTCCCAGGGACTTCACCACGCCGGAGAAATCATCCTCTGCATCATCCGGGGTTTGATCCTCGGTCGGATACCCCATTCTAGCTGGAACAGAGGGAGATGGAAAGCTCTAAATCCACAGGGAAGAAAATATAGTTTGCAGAGAACTCCAGATAAAAGTATAAAAGATCAATCGAGATCCAAACTCAGATGTTTTCTTCTTGAGCTCATCGAAATCTCAATGTCAGAAGATTATAGGATCAAGCATATGATTCTATCCTGCACGCTGATTCAACCGCTTCCTAAGACAGGAATTCGACATCGGGAAACTTATTCCTACCAAAATCCATGAATTCTCCCGGAGATTTCACCTTGATCGAGATTTCGAGATATAAATCAATCCGTGGAGCCAAAATTCAGAGCATCTTTTCCGGAAAACGAGAGGACAGTGGAAAGCCAACGGATCACGATGCTGCAAACTCATGGATGATCGAGCAGTTGAAATCAGATCGAAGAGGAAGATGAAACGTAACGAGCCAAATGTGACTAGAAATGCACGTCCAAGAAGATCTCAGGAGGAAGGGACGTTGAGGAAACCATAGAAAAAAAATAAAAATCGACGACGGCAGTCTCAATTTCTGGGAAATTTTGATCGGACCACCTGGGATCAAGCAGCGGAATCACAGGGAATCGCCGGACCTCTGTCTCCAAAATTTTGGCTCCCACACCATCAATTCATCATCCCAGACAGAAATGGAAATGCCGAGGTCTTCTCGTAGGTCACTGCTCCCGGAGCTTACAAGAGGAGAAGAGAGAGAGAGAGAGGGGAGAGAGAGAGAGATAGAGGGTGCGGAGTGGTTTCGCGCGCACGGGGTTTGGATATTTGTGGCCCAACCCCAGTGAAAGTGGGCCCGACCCGCCTTTGTGCATGATATCGGAATCAAAATGGAAATTTGGGTATCGGTTGTGATATCCGTATCGAATACCCGTTAAGGTATATCCGATACGTCATCTATAAGGAATGCCCCCTATCCCAAATAGTGGCCGAAATCTTTTATACGTGGCGCGATATTGTTGGTCAACAGGGGGGGAGAGTCTTGAACCACAGAGTAGAGAGATAAATCAACTTCCCTCCTCCGTTCGATAACGTCCATTGGAGAATTAGGACCGTCCATTTAACCCCGTCTTCCTCCTCCCGTTTCTCTCTCCCGTTATCCTTGTCTTTCCCTCTTCAGAGAAAGAGAGAGAGAGAGAGAGAGAGAGAGAGAGAGAGATGGCGGCGGCGGCGGCGGCTCTGCAGCAGTCGACGGCGGCTCTGAAGGGAAGGAATCCGGCGGTGAGGGGGGCGGCGGCGCCGATCTCCACCGCCGTGAGGTCCCTCCCTCTCCGATCATCGTCGTCCATTGCTGCCATCCCCGGCGCCCTCCGCCTCTCCAGGACGGCGGTCGTCGACGCGGTCAGGCGGCGCCGCCGCAGTGGCGGGGCGACGATGATGGACACGGCGGCGGGAAGCTACGCGGCGGCGCTCACCGACGTCGCCAAGGCCAACGGAACTCTGGAAGCGACGAGCGCGGACATGGACAAGCTGTCGACGATCTTCTCCGACGAATCCGTCTACAAATACTTCGCCAATCCGACGGTGAGCGTGGAGAGTAAGCTGGAGCTCGTCGGCGACATCGCCAAGACGTCGTCGCTACAGCCGCACACGGCGAATTTCCTGAGTATCTTGGTGGAGATGAAGCGGACGGAGTTGGTGAAGGAGATCGCCAAGGAGTTCGAGAAGTGCTACAACCAGCTCACTGGGACGGAGGTGGCGGTGGTGACATCCGTGGTGCCGCTGGAATCGCAGCATCTCGCTCAGATCGCCAAGTCCATTCAGCGGCTGACGAAGGCGAAGAACGTGAGGGTCAAGACCACGCTGGATCCCTCCCTGGTGGCCGGATTCACCATCCGGTACGGTTCCTCCGGATCCAAGTTCATCGACATGAGCGTGAAGAAGCAGCTCGCGGAGATCGCCAAGCAGCTCGACTTCTCCGACATCACCCTCGCCTCCTAGAAGAGATCCGCATGGAGGAGCAGATCGGGGCTGTCGTCTTCCTCCTCCCCCCTCCGACACCAAATCTCTGCTCCATCGCCTTCCCAACTATCAATGTGAGTAATATCTCTGTGCTTTGATTTTTGTATCCTTTTCACAATCTCCCGCTACATTCACATCCTTGTTCATCATCATCATCCTCCTCAGTAAATCTTCGATCGCTTCTCTGAATTTTGAACCCGCACACAAACTGTATGTGGAGATTCCAACGAGGTCTGGATCATCCCGCTCTCTGATTCCCCTGCTTCATGCCCAGAAATCAACATCCTTTCCTACGATGATCAACACAATTAATTGATTAATTAATAACTTGAAGATCACAAGGAATAACTCGCCACTTTCCCCAATTATGCGAGCAGATTTTATCATTGTTGTACCGAATTCATCCCCCTAATATCTTTCTGTTCTTGATGCAAAGACCTGGGTGTCTATTGCCTTAAATACCCCTCGTGATGAATTGGTTCACGGATAATCTACCATAGAGAGAGGATTTCATCAGTCATTAGTAGGTGGGTAATTAGGGAATTTGGGTCTTCTTGAGCCCCATTTTCTACTGCCATGTGTGTTGCCTTGGCTTCCACGTGTCACTCCACATCATCAGTTTACGCCCAACATAGATTGTACTCATTAACCCCACAGACTCCACCAAGACAAAGCGCGATTAAGGGACTATGTGCCCCAATAGCAGGGCAAGATTAGCGAGGTTAACATGGTTTATGCTATATAACCCATGAGATTACTAGGAACGGGTGAGATTAAGGGAATTCTCTCTCTCTCTACCTCTCTCTCGCTATCCCTCTCTCTCTCTCTCTCGCTATCCCTCTCTCTCTCTCTCTCTCTATCTATCTCTCTCTCTGCCTCTCACGTGTGAAGAGGAGGTTTAGGATGGTGAGCAGGGAGACTATTTTCGAAGGCTCGGGCTGAGCTTTTCAAGGCCCAAAAGACTGGTCCAGCTCAGATGATGCAGGCGCCTGGCATTGAGGCTATTTCCGGGCTTCGCCATCGCGTTGAATATTGCAATCTTTTAGAGCCCTCAGAAGCCGTTTATTTGTTCTTCCACGGCTACGATGATCTAATAAATAGGAACGAAAATGTAAATTTTAATTATTTTTTTTGCATGGGAGAGTTTTCTCTCTCTGGTGCAGTCATTCCCTCTCCCCTCCGACACGTCCAATTACACCCCAAAATTTCATACTACAACGGCAAAGTCCCCCCACCCCCTCACCTCCCCCACCGGCGAACAGCCCGGCGGCAGAGTGGCGGCGCCGCCGTCTCCGGCGAAGCTCTCACTCAGTTGGAGGGGACCTGGTAATATCTCCCTCTGCACATGCAGCGGTAGACGATGGGGCAGGACTCCGCCACCGAGCACTCGAAGCTCACCATCACCCGCCGGCACGGCGAGCACGGCCCGCAAGCGTGCGCGCAGTCCGGCAGGCTCGACCCCGTCGCCGACATCCCCGCCAGCGCTTCGTCCTCCTCCTTCCCCTGCACCCAAAAACCCAAAACCCTAATCCTCAATCTCCCTCTTCTTCAAAAACCAAAACCCCAAAACCAGTCACGATAATGGCGGTCGAAGAAGGGGGGCGGGGGGGCAGTACCTTGTGGACGGCGACGATGGTCGCCGGAGCCGCCGCGTTCCCACCTGCTCCTGCTCCTGCTCCTGCCCCTTCGCCGGGGGACGGCCGACGACAGTGCCCGCCGGCGAGGAGGCACAGCAGGGCGACGCCAACAAGAGGGACGAAGAAGCGACCCATCAACTACGAACTTCGGCGAGAGAGAGGGTGGCGGCGGTGCTCCGTCTCAGGCGAGATGAATGTAAATTTATAGATGGTGCTCGCCGGAGGAGGAGGAGGAGGGGGAGGGGTGTTAATGGCGGGCACGGAGAGCCTCTGTCTCTAATGCGGTTCACATGATCGCCGGCGGCTCCGCCGGTGGCGCCGCCAGTACCGGGGAGCTGGCGGGTTGGTCACGGGCATCGCCGCCAATCTCCGCCGGAGCTCAGGATGATCAGGCGGCGAATTGAATGCCAGTGAAGGCCGCAGGCAGTTCTCGCCTGGCCTTCAATGAAGCCCCCTCGCTCCCTCCGCCCTTCCCGAGGCCATTGATGGTCGCCCTCCGAGCTCTGAAAGCGATAGCTCAGCAGGGATTCCTGGGCTCTTGGCACCGTGGCCTGGTGCTATTGTACCTCCCAGTGTTAATGGGTCATGATCCAAAATAAGCCCATTATATGAGCTCAGATTTGGGCCCAGAGTGGTTCTTCTGCTTCTCTTGTTGATTTATTTCATTTTAAGTCCCTTAAAACCGATTAAATTGTTTATTAACTTAATCTTTTTTTTCCATTATTTTTTTTAAAAAACTCAAATCACCCTCATAATGTAGAAAAACATCAATTAGGGCAGAAATGGAATACTATTTTTTATCTATGGTTAAAAGTAAAACTGAGCTAAAGTCACTTAACAAAGGTGTATGTGGTGAAAGTAACACAAACCTTGATATTAACAATAGTAAGATCCGAGCTTTAATATACGAAGCACGAGCCTTGAAGAAGAAACTTAAATTCATTAGGAGATAACGTTGAATCTATTAGGGATGTCTAAATCCACAAGTGGAGATAGAGTAATCTCACAATATACAAAAAACTTGTATTATTTTCAATCTTGCTAGATTTAAGAGAATGCTTAAATCAAGAAGCAGAGTTGAATTACTCACATTTTAGTTGTGACTTTACTCAACACTTGATTGAAATATTAAATCTTTCTTTTTCTCCTAATCTCAAGTCCTATGATTTTCCTAGATCTATCAACAAGAGACTCAAATATTTTTGTAGTTTAGCTCCTCGTCTTTCTTTGAATTTTTTAAGTATCCTATCCATTATTTAAATTAATTTTTAAGAAAAAAAATTATTTAAAAGTTGTATCTAATATGCCATCTAATTATGGAATGGGAAATCAATGCATAACTATAATCTTGTTGATAACTCTATTATCGATACTCTATGTAAGCTTTCATCCTTTTTGGAAATCAATAGAATATGAATGTAGTATCAACATGTATTATCAATGTTTTTGACAATCATGTGTTAACTTATGAAAATAATTTTCCCTATTTCTCTAGTCTCATTACATAATGTGATAAATTAGGTAAATTTGCTCTTAAAATAAAATCAATATGATGTTAGATATCTTGCATGGTAGTAAATGATTAGGCATATTTTTTTAGTAATAAAATAAAATAATACACTTTGAACAAATTTAGAATAATTTCAGTCAATTTGAATCTAACTTTTGAACAACTACAAATAATTCAGATTTGCCATCTAGGTTACTGAGAATTTTTTTTAATCAAAAAACATTCTTGACTTTTTCGTTTCGATTTCATTTTTAGTGAAGTCAAATTTCTTCTTTGGGCCTAATCAAAAAATTCTAGCTATTTTTTTATAAAAGATATAAGTGTTGAATTATAGATTAACTCAATATTAATTTCATGATTTTTATAAATTAATCAAAAAATATGAAATGATTAGATAGGATTGGAAATTGATTGAAGAATAAAATATTGATGATTATTATATGTATTGAATGATATTATTGTACCTTCACTTGGTATAGAAGGCACTAAATCAATATCTTAGCCACACAAGATATACTATGGGATCTCAATTATTATAAAAGCACTAAAGAAGAATAGATATAACATACAATAAAAATTTTATACACAAACTTACATGCATCCCACTGTTTGTCTAATATTGAGTGTTACACTTGATAAGGACCAAAAAGAGGTACTCTATCCTAACCATAAAATGAGACATTTCACCAAAATTAAGATAACGAGAAATTATTCATTAGCTCAACACCCCTCAATTTTTTCGGCAACTCACAATGCATCAAACAAGTCTGAGGTAACGATAACTTTGTTTCAAGTTAATTATTTATTTTTATTTTCATTTGTGGCAAGTAGACTAATTAAGACACCTAGGTTGTTGAAATACATATGACATGTACAATAGAAATGTCTAAGACTTCTTGTGTTATGGTTATAAGTAGATTAATAATAGACAATGTAGTATGGTGACAAAATATTACTGATCTTAGTAAATTCAAGTGTATTATAGTCAATGTAGTATGGTTATAGAACTAAGATGGATTCAAAAGAAGTAGATTTATGTTAAATATGTTTTGCTAAATTATTATAAAATCGTGTCTCACATTATTTATGATTTATTCATATTTTACATTAATTTATAAATATTGATAAATATATATTAAAAATATTTAATTATAACAAAAAGTAGAAATCTATTCATCCCCTCTTAGTCTTTCTAGTCATTTAGTGACCAACAATAAATATTTACTTTTTCTAGTCATTATAAGATCATTATTAGATCTTCTCAAAAATATGGTAGGCATTTATTTCAACTATATCACATTGAACTTCCTCAAAATATATTTTTTATTAAAAAAAATAGCCAGATAGGTTTCAAAAACTATGGCTTTAAATATTAATTAGAGAAATTCAATATATACTAGTATCATTTTTTCTTCAATTCTATTATTAGATAATGTAATAAGAAAATAATATTTTCATTGGTATTCCTATTAATAAGAACATCACACATTTTGTTGTTACTATCTACCACATTCTGAAATATTATAATTGCACATTTTTCTCTTTCTTTTATATACATCAATCTTCTTCTCTCCAATGAATAACATATTTTATTTATACTATCATATTTGATGAAATTTTATTTAGGCACAACTTTTTGACTAGCTCTTTATTTTCTCCTTATTCAATATAATCTAAGAAATTCATTATACCATGTGAGTTACACACAATTGTTGTTCATTATCAAATAGTCAAGGTTAAGATACAATAGCTGACTTTAACCTATTGTTAGGTTTTAAGTCATGCTCAAATTAAGAAAGGAGGAGGCGTGGGTTGAATTGATCAAATTTTAGTAGCCCCTAGGATAATATTTCTTTTGATTAATCATTTTCTCTTTAACTTCCTAACTCTTATGAGATTTTTAGATTGATGATAAGTGAGACCAAGTGATTTTAAAGTGATTTGACACACTATTTATGTCCATTCTCAAAGAACAAATTTAGTTATTAGGTTTCACTAATTATGATCATCTAATCATACACCACTAATTAGCAGACATAACTTCCTCATAAATTTTATTTAAATTTATGACTTTGGGTAGCCAATAATTGGTTAATGAGTTTTTCTACCTTAGGTGATGAAAGAATATTTACATCATGGGTTTATCCCATAACAAAGATGAAATATAGCATAATGGTTAGATTTTTAAAAGGCGATCTTAACTCAAAGAATGATCTGAATCTTGATGAAGAGAATGAAGCTTTAATTTCAGTTCCTATTCACATATAGATGCTAGAGGATCATATTAACAAGTATAAGGATGATTGTTTGATACTTAACAAATAATCTATGACTTTTTTTTAATCTTCATGTGTTTTGACTAGTTATCAAAGACTGCTCCTAATGTTTCTAGATTTTCTATGTACAAATAATACTCAAAGCTTGAGGTCATATGGGAGATAGATATATTTGTTCTCCCTTCATTACCCATTAGAAATTCGTGGTATTTATCAGTAAATTTTGCACAAACATCTTAGATTTATGTGATCTCCCAACTTCTTGTTTTCTTATAATAAAAATAAATTTGAATAGTTGAGAGTATCATATGCTATGTTTGTTAGACAACTTAGATATCATTATGCATATCAATTTATAATCGTAAAGCGTAACATTCATATCTAATTCATGTTGGTTTAAATTAGTTCATTTGATCATATGAACATAGAATTAATAATACATATTTAATTGCAAAATATTATAATGTAATTTTTTCTTTATATCTTGATTGGAGTCTTAATCCACTTATAAATTTTGAAAGTAGAAAAGACTTCAATTTTGTCATATCAACTCTTGAAAATTATTTTTAAAAAAATTCTGATACATATGTTAATAAAATAAAATACATAGTTGGTGATTGTAATATTATTATAGTTGGTATAAAAAAATAATATTTATGTAATATTTTAATATTACTTCAATTGTGAATTAAGTTTCTTATTCAACCTAACATGAGTGGACTAGATGGTCCCATTATCTAGAGTCTCTACCCTAATTTGTAGGTCACTAATTTGACTTATTTTTCACCTGAACTCTTTATATACTCAAAAAAATATTCTACTTCATCCAAGAAATTGAAGAATTGTTTGATTCATAAATAACTATTAAATTTAATTAAATTAATTTTCATACATAAATCTTGGCAATCATTATCTTCAAATCAACCTCTAGAACTTATTAAATAATAAGTAGAGTGATTATCATTGTTACTTTTATTGAAGATTTTTTAGTGTACTTGAAATCACAATAATTTTGTGTATATGTATAATTTTTTACTATTTTCATGCATGCTAAAATTAATTTAATATGTAATTTGCATTTTAAAGTTTTTAATGTAGTCATTGTTGAAAATTAATAAAATATCTTCATAAAAAAAACATACCTCATGAATGCCATCTTCATTGATCTTTACTCTCTTACCTCTTGACGTCTTTGAAGGCAAACATGGAACACAAAATTTTGCTGTGATACCATTGCATGCAATGTAAATGCAAACCATCATAAGATCTAAGCGTAGATCCACAAAATATAAATCTGAAAGAAAAACCCCAATTTTGAATCCATTGAATTAGAGGTTTGAACTTTTGAATTCACAAAGAGGTGACCATTAGCCCAAAAAGAATGATTTAATCCACAACTATAGAGATTAACATCACAAGATGAAAACAATTAAAATAGTATTTTAAATCGTTCCTCATATTATGATAAATGACCTTTATATTTGCCTGAAAGTAGGTGGGATGCCTCCAAAAAATGAAATAATTTTTAAATAGACCATGAGACATGATCTTAAATAGACACTTACAAACTACACAAAATCAAAATAAATTATAGAATGACAAAAAAAACTTTAAATAAAATCAAAATGTGAAATAATAAAAATAGATAGTAACTTTGTGCTTAACTAATGCCCTATTATAGTGTAGCCTAAAGACATTCTAGGAAATGTTGTATAGAGTTCTCAACTTATACAATGGGTGTTATTTGGAAATGAGAAATAAAGTCTTTGCACTGGTCTTCCCCACTTTCCTCCCGAACATAGGTTTCCTCTTTCTCCCTCCTCTTATGCAAGTTGTAATATGATATCAAAGTGGGTTAGCTCCAATAAGGTTTCATCATTACACTCTTTTTGTGCCATTCAGAAATATATTATCTTTCTACTATTTATATGATTGTTGTGTTATCATTCAAAGTAGGTTTTCCTTCCACCAATTAGAGTAGTTTTCTTTCCTCCATTTGGGGTAGGTTTATTTTCTCCCATTCAAAGGTAAATTCCCTTTTCTTGAGTCCTCTAGTCTCCTGACTATGAGTTTAATATTATCGGAAGGAAAGTGGCTCCTATAGTAATCTTGGTCTACCAATAGTATGCCCAAGTTTATCAGCAACAAGTTCATAAATAGCATCTTCAAGTCAATTGACAACATTTTCATTTGTATCAAGTTTTCCTGACTATGAGTTTAATATTATCGAAAGTAAAGTGACTCCTATAGTAATCTTGGTCTACCAATAGTATGCCCAAGTTTATTAGTAACAAGTTCATTAATAGCATCTTCAAGTCAATTGACAACATTTTCATTTGTATCAAGTTTTCCTGACTATGAGTTTAATATTATCGAAAGTAAAGTGACTCCTATAGTAATCTTGGTCTACCAATAGTATGCCCAAGTTTATCAGCAACAAGTTCATAAATAGCATCTTCAAGTCAATTGACAACATTTTCATTTGTATTAAGTTCTCATGACTATGAATTTTGATATTATCAGAAGTAAAGTGACTCCTATAGTAATCTTGGTCTACCAATAGTATGCCCAAGTTTATCAGCAACAAGTTCATAAATAGCATCTTCAAGTCAATTGACAATATTTTCATTTGTATCAAGCTCTCTGGTATAAAGTCCAAAGTGTCTAGCTTCATCATCAATGTTTTCATCTTTGTTAATGGTGTGTTCGTCTCCATCAACAGTGCCTTTGTCTTCCTCAATGGTATTCTATTTTTGTCTTTTTGTCATCACCCATGTTTTGTTTAGCTCTTATTTCCTT
Source organism: Spirodela intermedia (assembly GCA_902729315.2). Classification (NCBI taxonomy): domain Eukaryota; kingdom Viridiplantae; phylum Streptophyta; class Magnoliopsida; order Alismatales; family Araceae; genus Spirodela; species Spirodela intermedia. The sequence goes on from LR746272.1 coordinate 4,355,167, forward strand.
TGTTATCCAAGGTGACTTCTTATAAAGTTCATTGAGGGAGAGTAACCTAAGGGCATTTTAGGAAATACTATATAATTGGTGTTACTTGGAAATGAGAAATCAAGTCTTTCTGCCACTCCTTCCTCTGTCCTTTTATAAAAGTCATAATGGGCCCAATTAAGTTTTTGGGCCGTCATGACACAACCCAAAGTGGATGAGCCTCTAATTTTGAGTTTCTCTTAGCTTATTCATTCTAGAGTAAGTCAAGAAGTACCTTGAGATTGAAGTAAAAGCTGATGAGGGTTAGTCAAAAAAAAATATTGAGAGGGTATGCAAAAAAATAAAATGGTTTATGAGGACCTAAATTAAATTAAAATGTCCTTTCTAATAGTAAGATATTTACAATTTTTTAGGCTTATAATGATAACTGCTGAAATAGAGGGGTTATTATTAATTTAACCTCCTTCGTCCCGAGAAAATGGTGGACGGAGTCCAGCCCCTCCCCGCTCTCTCTTTCTCTCTCTCTCTCGCTACGTTCCGTCTTCATTGGCCTGCCGCCGCCTATAGAAACAACGACGAACGGCATGTATGCCGGCATGAGAGAGAGAGAAAGAGAGAGAGAGAGGACTGTTCTTCCTCTTTCCGCCGCCGGCGGAACCGAGCAGGATTGCTCATCAGTAATTCAGCATATTTGTGGAAGCAGCGAACATCAAATAATGCTTTCTCCTTCGGTGGGCCAGGTCGTGCAGGAGAAGAAGTCCGCCGTCTTGGAAAGGAGAACCGTGTGGGATTCTTCCTGGTTTTCCCATCGCCGCCATGACGAAGCTCGTGCTTTCCCCTCGGCCATGGTGCTTGAGGAGTTTTGGAGGGAGAGAGAGAGAGAGAGAGAGGCAGAGAGGGGTGTTCTTCCTCTGTCCGCCGCCGGCGAAACCGAGCAGGAGCGCTCAGCAGTAATTCGGCAGATTTGCGGAAGCATCGAACATCAAATAATGCTTTCTCCTTCGGTGGGCCTGGTCGTCTGGCAGGAGAAGAAGTTCGCCGTCTTGGAAAGGAGAGCCGTGCAGGATTCTTCCTGGTTTTCCCATCGCCGCCATGACAAAGCTCGTGCTTTCCCCTCGGCCATGGTGCTTGAGGAGTTTTGGAGGGAGAGAGAGAGAGAGAGAGAGAGAGAGAGAGAGAGAGAGAGAGAGGCAGAGAGGGGTGTTCTTCCTCTGTCCGCCGCCGGCGAAACCGAGCAGGAGCGCTCAGCAGTAATTCGGCAGATTTGCGGAAGCATCGAACATCAAATAATGCTTTCTCCTTCGGTGGGCCTGGTCCTCTGGCAGGAGAAGAAGTTCGCCGTCTTGGAAAGGAGAGCCGTGCAGGATTCTTCCTGGTTTTTCCATCGCCGCCAAGGCGAAGTTCGTGCTTTCCCCTCGGCCATGGTGTTTGAGGAGTTTTGGAACTCTTCTCCGTCCTCAATCCTCCCTGCGGACGGAGGGATTGCTTCTTAATATCCGAGACCTGAGGAGCGATTGCCTGGTCCCCCGAGGAGGAGCGAACTTCCGGTTGGCCATCTCCAGCGGCGGCGGATCCTTGCTGGTTAGGACCACCCAGACTCCGCGAGTTTCTGATCTCTGCATCAGCATAAAGTCGAAGAGAATCCCAAAAGTTACCTGACAGTACAGTGAATCGTGATCTCCCTCCTCTGTCGCCCTCACGCGGCGGCGATCCGTGTGGCGCGTCTTCGTCTCCATTGAAGTTGATAGAAGAAAGGGGAGCGAAGGATCTCCGCACGTTCCTGCGCTGCATTTTGAAAAGCAACATTTCTGGGCCTTCTTCTCCATGGCGAAACCCGGGCCATCATGATTGACCGTGGAGTCTGGAGTCGATCGCCTTGGGGAGATAATGGAGTTGTACTTCGTACCTGGTTTCAACTGTGGGCTCCCTCTCGGAAGATGACAAGAGGAAGAGACCGGAGGTAGGGGACGACTGCGACCGGCTCGGCGTGCAGGATACTTGGTCCTCCATCGAGTGCCAAATCTGATCGAATCCGCTCCTTTCTCACGTCATTTCTTCTCCATCATCATCCGGTTCTTCTATCGTCATCGACAATCTTGCCCAGGGTGAAGCCCCCCGGTGGCGACCGAGTTCTCCATCTGGTGTCGCCGGAGCAGGCGAGGATCTACCATGGCCGGCGAGTGTCTACCCTGTGGGGATTTGGATCGGACTGTGCCTCTGAAGAACTCGAGAGTTTGACTTTCTTCCCGATTTTGCTCTGCAGACGCATTGATCAAGCGGGGGGGCTCCATTGCCGTCCTCTTCCTGTTCCTGCTGCTGCAGCTCTGCCTTGGAAGGCCCGTAGGAGCTCGGAGAGAGGTCGTCACGTCCAAGCATGGCGCGGTGGCCGCCGACGATGGCCGGTGCTCGAGGATCGGGAGGGACGTCCTCCGCGAAGGTGGGAACGCCGTGGACGCCGCCGTGGCGGTGGCGCTGTGCCTGGGGGTTGTCAGTCCGGCGTCGAGCGGCATTGGTGGCGGCGCCTTTCTGCTCTTGAGGCTGGCCAACGGCACCGCGCTGGCCTTCGACATGAGGGAGACAGCTCCTCTCCGAGCCTCACAGGTTCTTCTTCTTCTCTACCCGGAGATCGCCCTCGTTCTAATGGATTCTATACAAGAACATGGCGAATCATAGTCCTGATAAAAACCGCATTATTGGAGAAAATTTCTTGGATATTATATCATTATTTTCCCATGAACTGGAATGAGATGTCCCACGCTTCTTTCAGAACATGTATACTGGAAACCCTGCCTTGAAGTCAAGCGGAGCGCTCTCGGTAGCAGTTCCAGCGGAGCTTGCAGGCCTCCACAAGTTCTGGAGGGAGCATGGAAAGCTCCCATGGAGGCGCCTGGTTATGCCAGCTGCAAGCCTGGCCTTCAAAGGCTTTCGGATATCCCCCTACCTGCACATGCAGATGGTCAGAACCCAGTCAGGCATCCTGGCGGACAAAGGGCTCAGCGAAATATTCTCAGTCAACGGTACTCTCCTACAGATTGGTGATCTATGTAGGGATGAGAAGCTCGCAGAGACTCTCAGATCCATTGCAGTTCATGGGCCTGGATCACTCTATAATGGCCCCGTCGGAAGAAAATTAATCGGAGACATTCAGAGATCTGGAGGAATACTGACGATAAAAGACTTGCAGAGTTATCGGGTGAAGGTGAAGAAACCTCTCTCTTCTGTGTTCATGGGGCTCGAGCTCCTGGGCATGCCGCCGCCTTCTTCTGGTGGTGCTGGAATGATGCTGGTGAGTGCCAAATCATCTAAACCATTTATTTATTATCGCCTGTTCTTCTGGTTTATATCTCCATGCTTAAAAATAAATAATAATAGTAATAATAATAATAATAATGTTATTTGACCCAGGTTTTAAATATTCTTGCACAATATGGGTTACCATCTGGGATATCAGGTGCCCTTGGACTCCACCGAATCATCGAATCGCTTAAACACATGTTTGCTGTGAGGATGAACCTGGGTGACCCAGACTTTGTGGATGTCTCCGATGTGCTGTCCGATATGCTTTCTGTGAAATTCGCTGAGAGCTTGAAGAAGGACATTTCTGATAATAAAACATTTGATTCAAAGCATTATGGTGGAAGGTGAGAACTATAATTTAATTTACTGTTATGTTTTTATTCTTGTGATCTGGGATTAATCATCGGACACGCCTCTTTTTTATTTGTATGGTTTTCTGAGGACCCAACCAATTTTTTTTTTAATTCATCAGTGAATAGTTGGGTGAACGGATCTCATTTCTAGGAACATCAGTTTTGCTTGTGATGCTGCTATAATTTCCATTGGGTTAACCTTCGAGTTCATGGGATATTAAGTAATATCATTGAAAAAAAAAAGGTAATTGTTTTTTGAGTAAAAATTGTATTTGATCCTGGCGAAATCACTTTTATTCATGGTATTGATGTGATTTCGGCTGGGATTAAATAAGATAATTTGCAAGAAAATTTCAATATTTGTTTCTTATAAAATTCTGTGGAATAAATTTCACTCACGATATTGGTATAATTTTTATACTGACAGGAAAATCAAGCAATATAATTTGCAAAAAATCCAAATGTTTTTTATAAAAGAAAACTTGTATTCTATCCAGGTGGAATCTGTCATTTCCATTGGATTAAACCTTCGTATTCATGGGAGATTAAACAGTATCAAATACGAAAAAATTCCCATTATATTTTCTAATAAAGATATTTATTTGATCCAGGTGGAATCAACTGGATGATCATGGCACAAGTCACTTATGTGTCGTCGACAGCTCCCGGAATGCAGTTTCTATGACGAGCACGATCAATTCCTATTTTGGGGCTGTTATCCGGTCACCAAGCACCGGGATTGTGCTGAACAACGAGATGGATGACTTCTCAAACCCCATCAATGCCTCTGGGAATGTACCGCCACCTGCCCCAGCGAACTTCATTCGCCCTCTGAAGAGGCCGTTATCCTCCATGACACCAACTATCGTGGTCCAGGTGAGCCCAGAATCTCACCCATCCGAGGATCATTGATATCAGTTTGAATTAATCGAAGAAAACCATTTTTTAGCATATTTTTCTGCAATTGTGTTTAATGGAGAATTTCATTTTTAAGGATGTTTCTTCTTGGGTTCCTCTTTAGACGGCTGTTGAATCGAAATCCTTTCTGGGCCTTTCAAAAAATTGGAATTGTCCCACCCTAAATAATTAAATAAATAAAAATTAATTAATGAATTAATTAATTAATGTGGAGACCAATGATGAGGAAAAGCTTGGAAGCTCAGACTGGCCATAGGGAATCGGCTGGTATTTCTTCCTATTTATGGCATGCTCACTGTTTGAAGAGTTTATCTCACTATTGGATGATCGTATCTGATTGCTTCTGGCCTGCTGGTTCTGCAGGACGGGCAGCTGAAGGGGATAGTTGGAGCAAGTGGGGGCGCCATGATCATTGCAGGAACCATAGAGGTTTTCTTGAATCATTTCGCCAAAAAGATGGATCCCCTTTCTTCTGTTATGGCCCCTCGAGCTTATCATCAGGTATAAAACAAGGTCTCACGCTCATGAACTTGATTGTTTCCTGTGTTTCTCTTCTCTATGATCAGAGACGATCGCCATCAATCTAAGTAGAACGAAGAACTCACTTGCCAGAAATCTAGGAGCCCTGTTATAATCTTGTTCTTGCTGAGGAAGAACCCCGGAAACCTAGGATCATCCAGCTCAATTACTTTCTTCAGAAATTTATCTTTTTTTTTTCTTCTAAAATCACCACTGGATCATTAGAGATATTAACATTAGTTCTTCTCACAGAGTATAATCTCCCAAAACCCATGATCCAGACATAGTTTGTATTAATTAAAAAAATTTCTGCCTCCAGTTGATCCCTAACGTCCTCATGTATGAGAACTGGACGACGGTCTCGGGGGACTACTTCGAGGTTCCTGGCGATATTCGGGCGGCGTTGCAGAAGAAGGGCCATGTCCTCCAAGCCCTCGCCGGCGGCACCATCAGCCAGCTGATAGTCCACAACCTGGAGGATTCAGCCTCCGATCATGGGGTCCGCAAGGGGACACTCACTGCTGTGAGTGACCCTCGAAAGGGTGGCTTTCCTGCTGGCTACTGATCCGCTGCTGCCGCTGCCGCCACCACTGCTGCTGCCGCTGAAGCTCACATTTATTTACTTTCTTTTTTTCTACAGAGATTGGTGAAAACGGGTGTGAGGTATTAAGGGGAGGGTTTTCTTGGAATGAGTCCTAGATGTCTGTATTCTCATGTTGCTCTGTTTCACTCCGCAGAAAGAGATTATGAATTTATGCTTTCCTTCCAAGATTGTGTACCGGGCTGTGTCAGCATGCTTGGTTTGATTCTGACTGAATTTAGCATCAAAGTCAAACCCACCCACAGAAAAAAAAAAAGGCCCTTCTCTCTCTCTCTCCATTGACTGTTTATCTCTCTCTCTATCTTGTCTCTAGGATACGAGCTCATGGTGGGTTTGGGATGAAGCATGGTCGGCCTCAATTAATTGCATGGAAGATTGTGTTTTGGCAGAAATATTTGCGACGACCTCCAATGTAACTTGTATTTTCCTCGGATCACCGAGGAATGTGTGCTTTTAGTGATCGGATTTGGGCTAAAAGACACCAATTTTGAAAACCCATATGAGATCATCCGACGCAAAGATCCATTCTGAAGATGACAGCGCCTGCTTGATCTCTGATATTAAAAAAATACTAATTATATGATTATTTTAGTTCATGTTGAAATGCTTCTTGAACGATGTTCGACTGGGATTGCCCCATCTCCTGCAGAATCGGATATGCTCTCCATTTCGATCTCATCTCAGTCGGCGTCGCCGGTAGCGGTCACCTGTTTCGGCGGCGATCCCAAAGGCTACACGTCGGATTTCTATTTATTTTCCATGAAAATGGTAGGAGAGACTTAATACCTATCATCTGGGTCGAATTCAATGGCCCCATCCGCCTCCTCTATAACTTGTTTTCCCGTTTGATCAGAATTATCGTCGCCATCGCCCCCGCCGCAGGACCTCCTCCGAAAGCTTCTTCCCGGTAGGCTCTTCTGCTTCTTCTTCCTCGATCATCGTAGCATCTGTGTCTTCCTCCGTTTCCATCCGAAGCGTCTGAATGTATTCCTGGGTCTTAACCCGGTCCTCTACTTTTTTCGGTTTCATGTTCTTGATTGATCTTCCCCGTTGGCTGCGATTTCTAGGCCTCGATCGATGGATTCGCCTGGCGGGGCTGCGGCGGAGGATCAGCAGGAATTCGCGGGCCGGGTGAAGTCCTTCTTCGAGTCGGCCCCGCCGCTGGTGGACGGCGAGAATGTCTCAAAGAAGATAGCAGGGTTTATAAGCCGCAACAGGCGAGCTTCAGGCATGCTTGATGTTCTGAAGCAAAAGCTTGAAGTCCTTGATCTTTAGACTGCTCCTCGCTGGTGACCAGAAGCTCTGACTTTGCCCGTTTTCATGGTTATCAGAGGAGGGGAGGCCGAGCCGGGTCGTCTGCGTGACCTCAGGGGGCACGACCGTCCCTCTGGAGCAGCGCTGCGTCCGCTACATCGATAATTTCAGCTCCGGCCACAGAGGAGCCACATCAACCGAGTATACTTTACTTAGCAAGATCCCCTGATAGAGTTACGACCTTTACGACTTTCTATCTCTACCCATCTTGATGCAGGTACTTTGTCAAAGCTGGGTATGCTGTCATCTTCCTCCATCGCCGGTAGAGCTCGGAGATCATCCGACATCACCGATTCCTGTTCAGAGTGTGATGTGATGTGATATTTTTCTATGCTGAGGCAGTGGGTTCGTGTTCGCAGGGGGGCCTACCAGCCGTATTGCAGATACCTTCCTGAAGATTCGTTCCTCGACTTCTTCGAGGTCACCGAAGGATCTGCAATCCGAGGTTCGCCAATTCTATTCAAACTTTTTTTTTTTTTGGTTTTTTTTTCATGGGGTTTTTTCTCTCTCGTGGATTTATTATTTATTCGTGATCATCCAACTACAGTCACCATTTTTTTCTTCCTAAATGCTTCCAGTGTGTGAATCGCATGCCAAGGAGGTCACCAGGGCGATAAGAGATTATCGTGCGGTATGAATGTTCATCATATGAACTACCCTTGGATTATTCTTGCCTTTGAACGATGAAAAAAACCAAGTTTTTGCTCATTACAGGCGGTGGATGGAGGCCTGCTGCTGAAAGTACCCTTTACATCGATCTTCGAGTACCTGCAGGTCTGATGCAACTTAATGCGTTGGAATGGAGACGACCCAGATAATTTTGATTAATTTTCTGCACGATTTGGCAGACTAAAACCCCCTGAAGGTTATATACATGCGCATATAAAAAAATAGAATCTAGTATAGTTTTTCTCTGGGCACATGAATTGTGGTATATACGGCAGAAAGGCCACAACAGTCGCTCATACCGGGTTGAAGATATTCGTTGACTTGGGTGATAAGCATCTGGGAATCTGCGGTGAGTGCTATTTTTTTTTTTTTCTCTCTCACCATTGAGGTTGAATATCTCCATTTAGGGAGATATTTGTGGCATTGTTGATCATCCAGGATCATACGTGAGACCATTGATGTGGGTTTTGAGGTGTAGAATCTTCTGTGGAATGTGGGCCGCTAACATAATCTAATGGCCAAGTAACTAGATAAGGCTTGCATACTATGTTCCTAAATTTAGATATTCTCATTTATTTATTTTTTAAAAAAGCTTTTTATATGCAATCTCAGGAGAAGATCATGATTCTAACATGCTTGAATTTACCTATTTGGCCACAGATATTACAGATTGTGGCTGGATCGATGAAACCTCTAGGCTCATTTGGAATGTTCTATCTTGCGGCCGCAGTGTCAGACTTTTATGTTCCTTGGGAGAGCATGGTATGAAATCCGGCGATTTTTTTTTTTCCTCTTCCACATATATTTCAGAATTTTCAAATCCATCCTATTTATATGATTATTAGCCTTGATCGCCAGATGTGAATGCTCATGATCGAAAAGAGTAGGCTCGTGAATTTTCCCTGGAATTCGGATACATTTGCGATTTTTTGAATTTTTTAGTGACTAGAGAATGAATCTTGGAGAAAATACAAACATACATAGAAGTCACATAATTCTCTGGAGGTCACAGTTCCATAAACGTCAGGTAATTTTTGTTGCAGGAGGAGAAAGAATTGCCCAACTCTTTAATCACTTGATATTCCTGGGAAATAATGATTATTTTATCTATAAATTTACCTTTTTTTTTTGGTATGAATAAATTCGACGAACGCTGGGTAAGGAGAGATATTAATCTCCATTTTTCGCAGAGAAAATGCGCTAATAATTTTTTTATTATTTGACATAGCTTGTACAATGTTGTTAAACTTATGTGCGTGTATGAAGGCGGAGCATAAGATCCAATCAGCTGGTGGCCCTCTGGACATGAGGCTTGCTCCTGTGCCGAAGATGCTCTCACTGTTGAGGAAAGAGTGGGCCCCCATGGCGTTCTGCATATCATTCAAGGTCTGCTCCTCTATCAAACCCCCCCCCTCCCCCCAACCCACCCCCTTCAGAGGGGAGGACCCACCCCATATGGATTCAAGATTCTCAGAATATTATTTATTTATTTATTTAGTTATTTAATTCTTGGATGTGCTGAAAAAATGAGAATGGGTACGCTGGATCGATCCTGTTGAGGGGGCAGGGGAAGACATCATATGGATTCAAGATTCTCAGAATATTATTTATTTATTTATTTATTTAGTTATTTAATTCTTGGATGTGCTGAAAAAGATTATTTAGTTATTATTTACTTCATAGGAAAATTCCTGAAAATTCTTGGCCTTTCTCAGCTTTAACTGGCTCTCTGGTTTATTTCATAAAATAGTAGCGTTTGAAAAGTCAGATGAGAAAATTGCGTGAAAATTCTATGCTTTTTATAGCCGCCTCATGAATATTTATGGTCTCTAAAAATTTGTTACTAAATACTTTTATTTTTATTTTATTTTTTTGCCCCCTCTGGAACCAATTTTCTCGCACCTTTGGCAGTTGGAGACAGACTCGGATATCCTGCTCAAGAAGGCTGACATGGCACTGAGAAAGTATGGGATGCATGTAGTCGTAGCCAATGAGCTGTCTACACGTAAGAAGGAAGTCGTCGTCGTCACAGAGACTGGGAAAGTCAAAGTTAGAACAGACGAACAGCACAGGGAGGTCGAGGAGAAACTCATTGACCTGCTCATAGAACAGCATTCCCACTACATTGAAGAGTCGGAGAAGGATGCGGTCAACGGGTAGGCATCTGGCACATGAAGATCGTTCGTCCACTCATCTTTGTGGATCGCACTGTTCACAGTCTGTGGGTGGGTTATCCTAATAAATAACCCTAATATGAGGAATGACTTAAACCCTAATAACACGGACAATTTCCTTTTTTGGTAAATCAAGGGATATTTATAGGCCTCGGCCTGACATTTTTCTTCTATCTGGAAGGCCTATAAGAACGCATAAAGATCCACACAGCTCCAAGTATGTGGGCGGGTGGGTTTCAATTCCTGTATGAGGAATCAGGGAATTCCCTCCCCAGAAGATGGGATCTTTTCTTTTTTTGGTAAACGAGGATTATTTTGAAGCTCAGTTCGATTTTTTTATTAAATGTGGAACGTTTCCAAGCACCTAGCCGAAAACTGAATTAATTGCCTTCTTTCGGGTAATTTTGGAGGTGATGTTCAAAATAATAATTCATTTACCACGGCATGACATTTATTTCATAACTCAATCCGTCTGAGGATTAGTGGAGAAATATTTATTTACCTTTAGATACTCAATTGATGTAAGAATATGGATTATTCCCTTTTTGGGTAAATAAAGACAATCATTGATTTCGCTTTGGAATTTTTCCTAGCACTAGAACAGCTACAACCGAGAGAGAGAGAGAGAGAGAGAGAGAGAGAGAGAGAGAGTCACGGTGAACTGGCTAACTTAATGGGATGTACAGCCCAAACAAATCCGAACTCTTCAAGGAGCTTCAAGTCAAACATACCAGACATTCCGGAAAGAGGGAAATAGTTAAACCCATTTACAAGACCCCAACAGCGGCAGGCCTTCACTTCCTCCCGCTGGTCCCGATGCGCGGCTTCGCCTTCACCTCGGATTCCTGCCCACCAGAGAGAGAGAGAGAGAGAGAGATCATGGGAGAGTGATGATGGGTCAGCAGAAGGGAAAGAGGGGCCACGAAAATGGTAAAGATAATATGAAGAAATAACCAACACCAACGTGTGGAATATCAGTCATGAAAAAATGGATGGTAATAGAGAAGCCCAGACGATGGGCCCAAAGCTTATGAAAGGAGAGAGAGAGAGAGAGAGAGCTTTGGGCTTCTTCCATCCCGTACTACTGTATCAAAGGCCCGAATGGGAACCGGGCCTGGGCCTTTTTTTCTTTCTGAGCTTGATTTTCGGGCCTGAGCCAGGAAAGCCCAGACGGCGCTGGGGCAGACCATTCCTTGCTAAACGAAAAAAGGTGGGATTTTGATCCAGAGGAGAGAGAGAGAGAGAGAGAGAGAATAAAATAAAGCAAACCTGGGGAGTGTGGAGGTAGATATGGGTCTTCGCCGTGGCCGGATTGTGGTTCTCAGCACCCTTGCTCCAGTCATAGCACACCTGCACATCACCGTAGACCTTGCCTTCATTAATGTTTAACACATAAACATATATCTACTGATTAGTTATGAATTATTATTAATATTATACATCAGAAAAACAGCATGCAATGATTTTTTATTTTATTTTATCTTGAATAATGTATGTATATACATATATATATATATATTCTGGGTCAGAGAGGGTTGATGAAACATACAGCATAAGCGAACACAGAGCCATCATGATTGAAGGTGCTGCAGGGGATGGGGAGATTGCACCTCGAGAAAGCCTGACAAAAGGAAAATGCAGGAGTAATAAAAATAATTATAGAGAAAATCCGGGATGTAATCTGCACCGATCAAGAAATACTACACCGATGAAATACTGTTCCTGCCCATAACATTACTAGAATAACACGATTCATAATGCGCACGCAAAATAAATAAATAAATAAATGAAAACAATTGCGTCGTGAGACAACAAAAAATCTAGAAGAATCTTCATTCGGAGAGACGTTCCTAGTTATTTCTCATCATCCGACGAACACTCCTGAGAGGAGACTCAATATTCTAGCATAGTTTTTTCTACCAGGCAAGCAGAGGATTTTACTTACCGTTAGATACTACTACCATATGTGCGGTGGTATTTTCTCATGCATCAATAAAAAGAAAGTAGCCAGTGACAGCAGCATCTCACATGCATATCCCGGCTCTCATGGAATTAAACCATTCATATCAATCACCAATATCCAGGCTCAACACCATGTCACTGCAGATTTTTACTCACTGTTGTTTCAAGACACTTGAGAATCGAAACTGTGAGCATCGCACAGAATACTATTCGATGTTGGATAGCTCCCAAAGGCGTTGCTTCTGTGAGCAGATTCATAAGCAAATAATATGCGTGCAAGTCTGTCTACAGGATGGTTTTCCATGAAAATTCTGTGGGTGAGAAATTCATCTGATGGGCGGGGGTCCCCCTTATGTCAGCTGATGTGATCAGGTATGTGAACGGAGTAGGATGATAAACTTGAAAAAATTGAAATTCAGTGGCGTGAAGAATAATCATAATAACGAATAATACATTCGAAAATACTTCATGTAATTTCCCCAAAATGGCATCTGTATACATTTATTCCTAGTGGAGAGCATACCTTGAGCCTCTGTTTGCTGTCTTTGTCCCAGAAATTGAAAGCACCATCAGACCCTGCTGTTGCAAATGTGTGATGTACCTGCAGAACAGAAAATAGACAAATCAATCTGAAATCTGCGGAAAAATAAAATAAAATATCTAAAAATGAAACGCATTACCAACTCTAAGAAGAGGTAGTAGATTATACACGGAAGAATCAGTTTCATGCAGAGAATCTCAACGACAGACTGAGTTTGGCAAACTGTATGCAATTGCAAAGGGAGGTAGTTGTTGATTGAGTAAGACGGGAAGTATCAGACACTCCCATCAAATAAGCAACATCTAGAATGAGTTTCTAATCTTGTCAAGCTGAAAAGAACACAAGCAGAAAAGATAAACCTCATTCTGGAAGAGGTTGTTACCTCATAAGGTAACAAGTAAATATCTCTTCTCACAAACGTAATAATAATGCGTGAGCATGAAGAAAAAAAAAACGGAAATAAACAAAGTCCAGATGAAAAAACAAACAGGAAATCCCCAACTTCATCATAGGATTAGAACTTACGGGATGAAAGTTCAATGAATTAACAGAGTAGATGTCATTTCCTTCTCTGTGGCATTTGAATGTGAAGTTTTTACTTTGTTGGGCATCGTCCAAATGCTGCACACCAACCCTTCCCTCTATGGATCCCACCTGCAAGCAAGAGAAATAAAATAGAGATAGATATATGTCAAGAACAATACTCATAGGATTAAAAGCTGTGTGGAGCAGAAAGATGATACAAGAGCAACGAGAAGTGTAAATTAGACACTAGCATAAATTTAAAAACCAGCATCCAATTTAAAACAGTTGAAATTTTAAAAAGTTCAGCACCAAACCAACATACAATTTAGCATATAACAGTGGTGTCAACGTACCGCCAAATCGCCTCTAACCCAGCAACGTGCTAGATTTTTAGTATCTATGATAAAGCTTATCACTGAATGGTACATAAGAAAATACGTCCTCTAAATTTTCTGATACAGAAAGGAATTCTATGGGCTCTCCCAATAATGCAGAAGGATCATCCTAGCTTTCCAACACTGGCCTCCGATCAAAACTTCTAAGAACAAAATTCCAAAATGTATAATGATTTGACCATCCAGTAGTGGAAACCCCAAGTACATCAGATCCCAACAGCTTCGGTAAGTACCACGTCCTATTATCTTGAATATCAACAGTACGCCTTCCTCCAGTGTAAAGTTGTCGAATTTCTTTGAGCTGAGATTTTTACAACTGCATTCTATCCAGGACTCATTGCCACGTCCCAACAGCATCACTTTTTTCCTCAGCAGGGGGCTTGCATCAGGATACCACACAAGTGAAGATTCCTGCATAATGTTCTTTTGAAAATTCACGGAGAAGTCGAGCATTCGGTAAAGAATGATGGCAAAGTGTAGTGCATGACAAAGCCAAACAAAGGCATATCCACGCACATATATACTATCATGTTTCCTCATGAAAAGAGACCCCTCTTTGGTCTTACTAATCCTATATACGTAGTGTATGCTATTATGCCTTTCAATCTAAACAACTTGCATGAAGCAGAATCCCTCGCTCCCCAGCCTGACCCTAACGTTACCCAACCTGCCCCTAACACTTCTCAGCCTGACAAGAAATAAATTATCTGACTTCAGCTCATACTGACAGCGGCATGAAGAAATGTTGGAGGGGATATTGTTTTGAAGGGAAATCACCAAATTCATAACCAATAACTCCAGGAAGTCAAAGTGCATAATGCCGACAGTTGGAATTTGCTAAACAAATCAATACTTTTGCAGGAACTCAAAGCCAATTTGATGGTGATTACTAGTTTCGTTTTTTTAGAAGAAATAGACGAAAAAGACATTTGTACACAAAAATTCAGGAATTAAGAATGGTATTGATCATTTCTCCATTACACATAAAGTAAGTAGCCTTCTACTGCTTGTGAACTCGTTGAGATTCTCCAAGCAATTTGATGATGACTATTAATTTCTTTTTTTAGAAGAAATAAGCGAAAAAGAAATTTGTACACAATCAGAATTAAGAATGATAATGATCATTTCTCCATTACACGTAAAGTAAGTAGCCTTCTACTGCTTGTGAACTCGTTGAGATTTTCCAAGGCAATTTGATGATGATTATGATTTTTTAGAAGACAAACGAAAAAGACATGTGTACACATAATTCAGGAATTAAGAGTGATATTGATCATTTCTCCATTACACGTCAAGTAAGTAGCCTTGTACTGCTTGTGAATTCGTTGAGACTCTCCACTACGGTATCACTGATTTGTTTCTTGATTTTTCAAAATCTAAAGTAAAATAGCTCAATCTTGATGAAAACCTCCGAGAGAAATGTGTCTTCACTCGTCATTCTACTCTTATTTTGAAGAGATAAGCATCCAGGATATTGGAATTCTAAAGGTATGGAGTGATTCACAAATAAGGAGGAAAGACAATGATCCAAAGCAACATTCACACGGAATCATTTGAGTAATTAAAGAATTAAAAATTTACCAAGAATCCTTGCTGATCAGGAAATGCAGCGACACATCTTGTTTGGTATTTGAGAGGTGACATTATACGCTTGTATTCGGTCTGTTCGAGGTCAAGAAAAACATGAAACATCATGGTCCGGAATATGAAATGATCAACAATAACTAGTTAACAATAACATTTGAAAAAGGAAACATTTTCCTATTATTAAAATTTGGCTGTCTCAAATTCAATGCCAAAGGGAGTTAGATGTCAACAAATACCCATTCACACTATTATTATATAACTTCATTGTCATGGATCGTTGCTCACTGTACAGGGATATATCATCTAAATTTGTTCTGTTTGAACGCCTATCCTCAGGTTCCTCATAATCGAGCATCATTATTTTCTCAAGAATAATAACAACCACAAGTGATACTGATGCAATGGTTGACCTCCTAAGTATAGGGTAAACCTGAGGAATGATCAAAGAGTCAGTACATGTTAACATTTTGGGCATCCACATCTCTGTGAGATGTTTCGACGTTCGTGACAAGGTAATCTTAAGCAACAGAAGCCTATCAATACGCAATGAGCACAGGAAGTGGGTAGCGAAGGATCTTGTTTGAAGACACATATGCAAGCAGGGAAGACGTTAACAGGTTTGCTTAAGCTTAAGGACAACTGGAAAAGGTCTTGGATAGACTGGGGAGAGAACATAAAAAAAGGGAAAGAAACCATTTCAACATTGGCATATCCACACAACGGATGAAAATGAACATTGTGTTTGATACCTGAGGATTTTGCAAATTAAAGACAACCAAATTTCGGTCTGCTGTACCAACAACCATTAAAGGATATTGGACTGTAAGTGCATAACAACGGTCAGGAAGTAGCTGTGTATGAACTGGATTTGGTTGTCTGGTATCCCAATACCTACATAAAAATGATTTGATGTCAATTATATATAAATGGAACAAGAGGAATGCAAGTCAAAATATTACTTATTTTCAATTTAGACAGTGAACAGTTAATCAGTGGGGAAAAAAACGAAATTAATAATGTTCTCAGGCACAAATCACACAAAGGTCAAAAATACTCATGAAAACTGTGAAAAAATGAGGCCTCAATTTCAACAACAACAAAGATAATGACACTAAAAATCAGGATACAAGCACTTAGATGCAGTTAGAAAACTATTAAGTTATTGTTCAGTGGTTAAAGATTTATCAGAGAAGATGAAAATGATTGTGCACATCAGTTTGGCACTAGAGTTAATGTAGAGAATAAAATAAGCTTCTGTTTGATAAAATTAGTCATCCAAAAGTGTTAGTCTGTAAGCATCACGAGGAATCAATATTTATTATTTTTATTATTACTATCGTACTCCATAGTCATTTCATAATTATTTCAGCAAAAGTACAACTAACAGGAGAAAAAAAAAGTTCAATAGTGAATTTCTCTAAATGCTTTTCACATTTTCCGGACAGGAGTCTCACTCCAGCTGAGATTAGGAAACAATGCCCCACGTGCCACTGAAAACTAGTTCGCACGAGGGACACCCAGAATGCTTGAAATTCAAGAAGAAAATGCATACGCCATTACAGAAATGCAAAGTTTGATTCTTACCGAGAACATTGATTGCTGAAAAGATTTTACAACTAAGATAAATATTGGACCAAATTTATAAAAAATATATATGTAGTATCAATTAAATAAATTAAGGGTATAGTAGCAGCATGGGGCAATTTCATGATAAAATGCTGAAAGACATTATTTTTCAAAAATATCATGATTCCAATTGTATACAAATATCACCAAGGACATGTATAAATAAGAAAATGCCAATATAGCAACAAGAATGACTTCCTAATGACATTTGGTTTGCATCAACGCTAATTTTACGGTAAACTCAATGATATCTCCAGAGAATGCAATTCTATTGATAAACGAAGCCAGGAAGGAATAAATGAGGTACAATACTTATGGGAAAAAAGGAGAAGATTATATAGCTTAAAAAATAATAGCTGAAACAAAAGGACAGCTCCAATCAACGATATTCATTGATTGAAGGAGAAACAGGTAATAGACGGGGAGAAGCTTCCTGTGAAGTAACTACGACAACCAAAATTCATTAGATTGAGTGTGAAGTGGTATAAAACTGTGATTCTGCCGATTATATGTGATTCTGGAGCGTAGTGCTCTGCTAATAACAAAGACAAATTCACAGATAACGAGCAACTGAAATGAAAACCACAGGGATCATACACCAAAAAATTGACTTCTGAGATATGAAAAGGATGGAAAAATAGAAAAAAATATTAAAATATCGTCCATGACTGCTTAAGAAGAATCTAAAATTTACAAATCAGGACGTCCGCAGAGTTATAGAAAGGCAATGCACGCATACTTCAGAGTTTTATCCCAGCTCCCAGTCACAAGAAGGTTCATTTGTTGAATCCAGGCAACTTCTTTAATAGGTGCATCATGCATGGCCACTGTCACAGGTTGACCCCCAGAAAGCAAGGGCCACATTTTGGCCTGCTTATCACACCCAGCTGAGAACACTGTTGTCCCATCATCCTTCCAAGCAGAGCACAATACCTGTGCAAGAATTATTGAAAAACCGTTTAAACATTAACTTTGAAGAAGCACAAATCAGAACTTAAAATTCAGCGATATGAATCAAGTATAGTCACATAGAGTAAAAACATACAGGCTGATCATGAGAAATTGATGCTTTTGCTTGACTGCTTCCCGCCAAAATCTCCCAACACCTAACCTGAAACTCAGTAACGTAAAGAAACACAAATTCATCAGGAGAATGCCAAACATCAATCCGAAACCAATTCCATGAAAGTTTCAATAAAATTATAGCCCTCACGAAACTTGATTATCCCAAGAAGTGGAGATGAGATAATTGCCCTTTGGACTGAAGTTGAGACTAGAAATTGAATCTGCTGGAGATGGAGTAACCTGGTAGTAGAAAGTAAATGGTAACCAAGTCAGAAACATTTCTCTTTCGAGCTGTAATCTATGTTGAAACGTGGCATTCACAACGATGAGAGTGTTAACAGAAAAAAATTGTAAAGTCCAACCTGGCAAAGTAAGTATGTTGGAAAAAATTATGGTACCTCGTAGGATTTGTTGGGGTTGACGCTCGCAGAACTCAGCCCAGCTATATTAGCCATCTTTCTGCCTTCAGGAGATGGAGCAAAAAACTTTTAGCATCCCAAAAAAAAGAAACAGAAAGCAGTAACATGAAAAACACGACAAGAAAAAGAAAGCTCCTAATCAGCCGCAGTAGCCAACACGACCAGATATCGGACACGAAGAGATGCAATGCTACGACTTCAAGGCAAGAAAAGCGAATCCTAGTGCCAAATCCCACTCCAAAAAGAACCCTAGACCAGCAACATGGCTCCATGGCAGAAATCCAAGAAATCCATATCAACGACATGAGATCACCAAACAGTAAAATACAATAGAAAAATCGTAGACATAGCAACAGAGAGAGAGCAAGAGAGAGAGAACCGACCTGGCTCCTTGCCGATAGCAGAGAGAAGAGAAACAGTTCCTCTCCGCAAGGCGAGAGTGGGGTGGGAAGAGAGGAGTGGGAAAGGGAGATCTTGTTTGAAAGTAGTATATATCGTGGAAGCGCCGTGGGCTTCGATCGCTGGTATGCTCTCTCGACGGCGGTGGTTACCTCGCGTTGGCGGTCCCGTCTGATCGACGCTGGAGAAGCCGCCACGTCCTCATATCGGATTCCGGTCAATAACCCGATCAGTTTTAAAAAATAATAAAACAATACGAAATCCTTTAAACCCATAAATCAGTTTTTATTATTTTAAATATGTAATAAATAAATTACTTTGAATTTATTATTCATAACGTCTTCACGAAGCCCAAGTCCATTAAGCCGATTAATAAAAAACATTATAATTTTCGAACTTGGATAGGAGGAGTGTCGTGGACGGGTGACGGAGACAGAATCTCCCGGAAGCCAAAATCGCTTAAAGGTTGGCAGCAGCTTTCAGAGAGATTCCGATTTCTTCTGGTGCCCAGTTGACGTGTCGCCTGAAATGGAGGCACGTGGCCCTGCGTGGAGGCAGCTCACGACAAAGAGGCCACGTCATACTTAACGTCGCTGGGGAGGAGGTTCCCACTCCAGTTCCTCTCTCTGAGCAGCAGGCTCGATCGAGCAGGCGGCCGGCGCCGGCGGAGGAGGGGGAGGGTTGTAGAGGGCGAAATCCTTCGTTCCGGCGGAGGTTTGGATCTCATCGATCATGGTCTCGAGGTTAATTTTGAGCAGAGTGGGGGCGGAGGGAAGGGGGAAGCTCGGAGGGCTGCTCCTTCCGTGCTTATCCCGGCTCTTGTCGTCGGCCTCCGGTGCCGACGCAGCTGCTGCTGCCGCCGCCGCCGCCGCCGCTGCTCCTCCGGTGCTTCCTAAGTTCGATCACCAGCCGAAGCCATACTCCGGGCTCTCCGCGGACGAGATACTCCAGAAGCGCAAGACCTTCCTTGGGCCATCGCTGTTTTACTACTACCAGAAACCGGTATCCTCTCTTCCCTATTTGCGTCCGTCTACCTTGTTAGTTCGGTTTTTTATGCTTCTTTTATCGTCACGAGTCTATAACTGAAGTTTGTGATTGTGCTTGGATCTGATGGATTAAACGGCATAACGCATTTTGCGATGACTTGTAATGCATGATGTTCAACACTAAGAACGATAATAATCACATCAGCACAGGACGGAGGATATCTAAAACGATTTTCTGCTCTTTAATTAACTGTGAGCCTATTAGTTATGTGCTTCGTCCACTAGCTATCAATTTTCTTGACGCAGAACTCTCAAATTTTTAAATGCCTTCTAATTTGCACTTCAAAGATTTTTGTAAAAGAACTCAATAAATGTAGTTTTAAATGACACTCCGGTACTACTCAATTGATCATGGTTGAAATATTTCTTGCATTCAACAATTCATATTCTCGTCTGTTTTATTATACTGGTATGTTCAGCTACTTTTCTGGTTCTCCGTAGTTCAAATCCGTATTTTTTTCTCCATAGTTTTTTGACTCCTGCTTTCATTTTTGCACTTTTCTGGTTTGTGCTGAATGTAAGAGGTAGAAATGTAGTCATGATTTCTTTTTTTTTGTTTGGTGTACTTGATATCAGATCAATATTGTAGAAGGGAAGATGCAGTATCTCTTTGATGAGAATGGAAAGCGCTACCTTGATGCGTTTGCAGGGATTGTCACAGTTTCATGTGGCCATTGCCATCCAGATGTGGTGAATGCTGTGGTGGAACAAACTAAACTTCTCCAACACACCACAACAATATACTTACACCATGCAATCGTTGAGTTCGCAGAAGCTCTGGCTTCTAAGATGCCCGGAAACCTAAAGGTGATGCTTTGTCTTATTGATTGTTTTCTAATTTAAAGTGAAAAATTGAGGCTATACTTGAGGATGGCTGAAAAAGTGTGCCTGTCGGTTACATGGTCATTTTTCAAGGATACATTTCTAACATGAAGCCTTGAAGACCTGGCCTATGGATACAGGAGACGAGTAGCTATTTAAATGTTCATATGTCTCTGAAACGTGTTCTCAAATTAGGTCTGCCGGCTCCTCCCAGTTCATTTGCAATTAGGAAAAATCCGAAAAAGATTACAGGATAAAATAATGAAAGGTTGGGGAATAAATATGCGAATGACGACATAATCTTATTTGTTCGTATTTTTCTCCCCAAGTTTCTTTATGTTGTTAGATACACAGATTCGATGCTAGCATAGTCTTAAGTGTGTTTCTCAGGTTCTCAGAATTGGTTTGGTCTCATGACCTTGTGCCCAATCAAGCCCTGATAGTACTCTGACTGATGTTTTGTGACCTTTACAGCTATGTATTTTTTTACAAATTTTGGATGCTTTATTTTTCATGGATGTGCACACTCTAGATCCTGGCAGATGTGGTAATGTGCGGTAATAATTTCCATGTTTTGGTTGTGTACTCATTGTACCCTAAAGATGTTACGGTGCAAAATTGGCCTGGATTTTCATTTTTCTGTTGCTGAAAATCAAATTAGCTTGAATCATGGGACTATGGAATAAATTTTCTTATTAACAACAGCATACATTATCTTTGGTATGTTGTAAATGTGTAAGAAAATAATCCCAAGGGGTCAGTCTCAAATGCAGTTGAAGTATATTTCTGGAGATCAATGAGAACTTAGAGTGAAAAACCTATGGAAACTCTTTCATTCTAAAGGTGCTATTATCTTTTGATATAGAAATAAGTTTATAACAAACTAAATTTTTGTATATAATGAAAAATATACAGTCCCATTTTGTCTACGAATGAAAAACTTGTAGTTCGAATATTTTCCTTGGGAAACTTTCACGATGCCAATCGCCAATTGGTTTAAATTGCGAAATTTCTTGTAGAGTTCCATGTAAAAGTCATCTCAATTGTGTAAGATTCTTATTGTTGAATGCAGGTGGTGTATTTTGTCAATTCTGGGACTGAAGCAAATGAATTAGCAATGCTGATGGCTCGTCTTTACAGTGGTAATCTAGGTATGATTGCTTTGAGAAATGCGTACCATGGTGGAAGTGCTGGGACTATTGGGTTGACAGCCCTCAATACTTGGAAATATCAGATCCCTCAGGTTAGCCTTGGACAATCGCTTGGAGTAACTACATAACACTGAAAATTATATCAATGAGGTATCTTTGCTCAGGCAAACGTGCTACTGATTTTCATTTCCCTCTTCCTTTTTTTTCTTTTTCCCAAGCATCATTAATTTATATTTTTTTTGCACCACTTTCTTCATAATAAGTGAGCAGCCTTCCAAGATGTTTCACACGTGTGTTTTACGCTCACCTTCGGTTTTCAGAGGTCCTTTCAGTCAATGGGTTGTTGTTTGTCTTATGTGGGCGAATAGGGGCTAATATTTTGTGCTCTTGCTGTTGACTACAAGTCAAGTCAAAAACATTTCTCTAATGATGTCATTAGGATTCATAATATTTCTCGAGCATTATAAAATTGGGCAGATGTTTGTAGTTACTAATGATGAACATGCATTGCAGTTGGTCTCTTGGTAAGCTCGATTTCATTAGAAGGGAAATTCATAATGTAAACATCTTATCAAATTTCCCTCGCTTTCTGGGTTTGCTAACTAACATGGATCAGATGTACTTCCAAGTTCATTGCTATCATTTTATTAAAAACCTGTATTCTGTTATGGGCAGTCTTTGGTTTCCTATGTCATGTCAAAGTCAAAGTGGGACATATCTCATAGTGGTGGGTTTCCTCTTTCAAAGTCTAATGGCGTGTGAATGACTCATTGTGCAACAGTTAACAGTCTAAGCCAAACTTTGGTAGCCATTTTAGAGCTATATATTTTCAACACCACGATTGTTAAAAATTTGGGTGGGGTAATCTTGGCTTCAAAAATAATTAATTTTTCTCATTTTTTGGGTGGAAATATCATGCAACCTTTTTTGAAAACAAGAAATGTGTTTGGTGTATTTCCATGTGTTTATGTGTGTTCAAAGTGTAAATAAATATATAATTAACAAGCTCTTACCACAATTATTCATGCATTATATGTTTTCCGGACTCTTAGAGTGCAAGAAAAACTCTTATGAACCGGGATGCAATGTATTGCTACTGGTGCTTAGAGATGAATGGCCCTACTTTGAAGATTCCAAGTCAATATGTGGACATCTACTCCCAGATTCTCAGCTGGAAAATAAATGGAAACATGTTGACATAATGATGATAATAATAATAATAATAATTCCTTTCTTATATTTTATTTATTGCCAAAATGTGTACTAATTCAAATAAATTCAGTTTCCTATCTGTCTTTGCTGATTTCTCTTCAAATTTCTTCAGGGTGAAATTCACCATGTTATAAATCCCGACCCATACCGTGGAGTATTTGGCTCCAATGCTGATGCTTACGTAAGAGAACTGAAAGACCATATCGACTATGGCACTCCAGGGAAAGTCGCTGGCTTCATCGCAGAGACATTTCAGGTTAGCTAATGAGTTCTGCCGTGCTCCGCAGTCTCTGCGCCGAAGGAGTCCCACTGAAAGAAAACTTCTTCAATCAAACCACAGGGTGTTGGAGGAGCGGTAGAGCTGGCACCTGGGTACTTGAAATCAGTCTATGACGTCATCCACCAGGCTGGTGGTGTCTGCATTGCTGATGAAGTCCAGAGTGGATTCGGCCGAACTGGAAGCCATTACTGGGGCTTTGAGACCCAAGGTGTCATCCCCGATATCGTCACGATGGCCAAGGTAAATCTCACATAGTTCTTAAGCACATAATGATTTAATCATAATTACCGCTGAGATTGTCATGACTGCCAAGATCTAGATACATTTCCATGCTTCTAAGTTCCCCCTACCCCTGGTAAATCTCAAATACTTCATAAACCATTGCTAAGTTCCATTGCCAAGTATTTTGGGAAATTCATGCTTGAAAATTCATGCCTGGTAGGGAATTGGGAATGGTCTTCCCTTGGGAGCAGTTGTGACAACTCCTGAGATCGCTCAGGTGATGTCTCAGAAGATCCAGTTCAACACCTTCGGGGGGAACCCTGTGTGTTCTTCCGGTGGGCTCGCTGTGCTCAGGGTCCTCGACAAGGAGAGGCGACAGTCCCACTGTGCCGATGTCGGCTCACATCTGATTGAGCGACTGAGGACCCTTCAGCAGAGATACGACCGTAGGCTTTCAACCCAACTCACACTATGCATTCATTTCCTCAATAGGCAATTATTTTATGCCTATGATTCATTGATTATCTCTTACTGAAAATATAAAGTTTGAAGAGCACCGACTAACTTATCTGTATTATTATAGTCATTGGGGATGTGAGGGGAAGGGGATTGATGCTGGGAATAGAGCTCGTGACGGACAAGAAGGAGAAGACACCTGCCAAGCTTGAAACAGCCGTGTTGTTTGAGAAACTCAAGGGTATCATCTTACCTCCTCGCATTACCTCCAGTCAGATATTCTCGTCATTTTCTATTAATAGCCATTTTTGTTCTTCACTGAAGATCTTGGCGTGCTGGTCGGAAAAGGGGGTCTCCATGGGAATGTATTCAGAATAAAGCCTCCTATGTGCTTCACAAAGGACGATGCAGGTCATCTCTTACCTCCCCATTCCGAAAAAAAGATCAAAAAATAAATAAATTTCCGTAATAATGTGGGCTTATACTTCTGGCCTTAGTATCATATATAGCTGCTGGTTGATATGCTGTTGTGTTTCATTTCATCTGCAGACTTCCTGGTGGACGCTCTGGATTATGCCATCTGGGGCATATGAGGTTCATTCGCCTCTTTGAGACCCATAAATTAAATTAGACAACTTTCCCATGGTCAAAAAATAAATGTCTGTACTGCTGCTGGTTTCTGCACAATTTCTGCAATACTCTTCTTTACTTGTTCTTCTTCGTCATTTTCCTTAGATAGTCCTAGTTCATAAGCTAATAATGAACCTACCCATTCTTCCTTGTTCTATTAGTGTATTTATTATCTTAGTAAGCCTATTGACTAAATCTCTAATTAATTCATTTCTTTGTCATTTTAAATGCCTCTAATTCATGAGTGATAAGACTGCTTCTTATGTCCTTGACTTGTACTATTCATTCATAAATTACTTTAAGTTAATCTCAAATTTCTTTGGTTGTTTCATAATTTCCAATCCTTTGAAATCAATTCATATCAAGAGTATAATGTATTATATTCATAGTCTTATCATTTAAAAACCTCAATTTCCTGTCTACATTCTTTTTATATTACACTCCATGCATTTAAATCAACCGTCATCATAAATATTCTCACTCTATTTTTCATACGTAAATAATATGATGCTTTTTAATTAAAAGTCACAGTCTAATAATAGATTGTCCTTTTTATATAAGTTCCATCAAGCTTCAACCATCTAACTATTTTTTATATTTTGAATAATTTATGCTAAGTTAAGGTTTGATATCGATTATAAAGTTCTTGATGAGTGAATAAATTAAGAAATAAGTGGAGAGGGAGTGAATTTGATTTTTCATTTTTCATTTTTCATTTTATTAACTACAATACCTTTTTTACTTTCGTAAATTAATATATATAAATATAAAATAAACCCAATAAGAAGTTGTTCACAAAGGGCACATAGCATAGGAACAACGAGTATAAGTGTCTCAGGTGGGTCAACAGGACGGTCAACCCTACCGACTTGAATGTCCTGACTTCCCGACCGAACAGGACATGGTTGACCATGTAACAATGTGTCATGTTAGGAGGGAGATTCTCACTCCTTCCCATATTAAGAGGGGTCCCCTTGGAGTGGAGGCGGGGAGTGAGCTCAATCCCTCTCCCTCCTTTTATTCTCAGACCGTTGACCGAGTGGTGGCTCTGGAAGCTGACTCGGACTCTTGGAAAACCCCATATTTTTGCTAACTAAAGGTAAATAGGTAAGCAGTCGAAAAATGGAAACCACATCCTTTGGTCAGCGTCTAAGCCCAGTGGGCCGCCTCCACACGGCTGAGGTACAAATAACAAATTCTCTAATTTTCAGGGTTTTATCAGAAAATTAGCAGTCATGTCTCTTTCTGATGCTTCTCAGAAGTTCGATCCGATCCGCCGCCAGCTGCTCTGCTCTCACAGGAGACGATAATACGCGGCGCCGGTGGCCTAGCTCCGACGGCATCATCAGGTGCCGCCCGTCCTCTCTTCGATCTCCCTCCTCCACTGTTTTTTTTTTCACCCCCCCGACGGTAGAGGAAGAGCGGCGGCGCAATAGGAGCGGGAGATTAGCGGGAGATACGGAGGAGGAAGGAGGTAAAATGCTTCTCATTATTTGGCCGGGATTATCGTCGTGGACTGGTTTTTTCTCTCTTTTTCGGGACCTGGAAGGGATATTATCAGTGGACCCTGTGGAATCTGGTAATCGCTCTCAGTGGCAAGCACAGCGGCCTTTGATTCCGCCGCTACGGGCTCTGGTCCCAGTATGTAGAATGCAAATCCAATACGAATATCCTATTGGATCGTATGTTTCAGAAGATCTGTTCTCTAGCGAGGCCTTGGCAGACTCCTCGGTGACGTGACTTACCTCTCTGCCTCGGTCACATTATGAGTACTGATTCCAATACGAAAATAATCCAGACAGCAAACTATTCCGTTAATAATCCTGGAGTTCTACTGATCTTGCTAATTGTAGGATTCCGGTTGCCTGCCAGAAGTTTAATTGAATAATATTTGTACATAGGTTGGTTCTGTTACCCTAAATATTTTACTCTCTAAACGAAGTTTTCAGAGTTTGGTCGAATTGGATTTGGCTTTGGCTTTGGCAATTGTTGTTATTTTCCGCCAGAATCTGGTTCTGGATTGAGGGAAATACCTGGAAGAACATACAGAACATGTTATGGATTTATCGGCCCAATTCAATTTACGATGCTAATAACTAGGATAGCGTCGAAAAAATATCCTGGAAAACCAGTTTATGTAGTTTATCAGCCCAAATCATTTTAGGATGGAAATAGCCAGAAGAACATAGAAAATATTGAAGAAAACCAGTCTATTTGCTGAATTTAGTCAAGGATGGAAATGGCTGGGCCAACAAAGAAACGCATTCAGGAAAACTAATTGTAGGAAAGGAAAAACTTTCCCTCCATCGTTCTCTTTTAGGGTAAGGACAACCTCCACTGAGACAGTCCAACTGCGTGCCCAAGACTGAGGAAGATGTGGGGTAAGGAAAGACCATGCTTGTTTAGACGCTCAAGGTTGGCTTGAACATGGTGGGAAAAACTCGGAAAGAATCTTTTTATTGTTGAGGCCTCATCCAGCTTGTAGAACAAGCCTGATTGGTCTCAGTCGGAAACTCTGATAAATTTTAAGCCCGATCAACTCAGGTTCCTCTGAAAACCTGATATAAGTGTGTTAATAAAACTATAAAATTTGATGATTTTTTTATTTTTTTATTTTTTATTTCGACAATTGCCAGCTTTTCCAAGCACCTGTTCTCAAGTAAGGAAGCTGGAAATGTCAGCGGGTGCTGTGATGTCTGTGATCAGTCATCACCGTTTGTTTATTGCCAGAGGTGTTTCAGAAAGACTACTTGCTTAAATTGCGATCGAGATTATCTACTTTCCTTTTATGGGGGGGGTGGGGGTTTCTCTGTGAATCTGGCTAGTAGAGTACTAATGGGCTTGAAGGATTCGACTGCATTTGAATTGTGTAGTAATCTTCTGCATCACAGAGGTAATAAGTTTAATGTTTTATTTTCTTTCCACAAATTCTTAAATTACCCTTAATTTGATTTCAAACCCTGAAATGTGGTGGAAAGACGATCTTTTGTTCTTTGATGCTTGCAACAACCTATTTCCTGTGAGGAATCTGAAGAGGAATCGCTGTGGTTTCTAAAACCATTTCAGTTAATATTTGTGGAAGTAAGAGATTTGCTTTTCTTCGGTAATGAATTGCTGTGATGTCTTCAACCCATTCTTTTGTTTAATAGTTTTCTTTTTTTTTTGTTGCAAAAAATATCAATATCATTTTTTTCGCCTTTCAGAAGATCGATAGTGAGATCAACACTCGAGTGGAGAAACCCTAGAAATTGCTCACCATGGAGACGAGAACCGAGATCGAGGAGACCTTAGAGTCACTCTCTGCTCTCAGGAAGAACCCTAATCATCTTCCCCCCGAGCACCCGCCGCCGCCAAATTACTCCGAGGGCGACGGCGGCAGCGGCGGCGGCAGCGGCGGCGGCGGCTTGATCGCCATCAGAAAGCTCCAGAGCCTGCTGTTCCGCCGCATGCTGGTGGGAGTCAACGATGGCCGCTTCTTTGTGGGCGCCTTCCACTGCATCGACAAGCAGGGGAACATCATCCTCCAAGATGCCGTGGAGTTCCGCAGCACCCGGCGAGGCCGCCCATCCCCAATGGAGCAGCGCTGCCTCGGTCTCATCCTAATCCCAACCTCTTGCCGGACCTCCTGCCACGTGGACTGCTCCGTAGAAGAACAGATCTCCCTCCTCTCTCTATGTAGCTGACGGGGACTTGCCGATCCAGGTGAGTGAACCGAATCTGATCCGAATCTGGTCCTCTTGAATAGAAGGCAACATAGCGAGAATTCTTGAGCTCTCCCTCTCTCTAAAGATTTCATTTCACCAAAAAAGATGATGTATTTTTTTATGACCCCATCGTAGAACTGTTTACAACGTAATATTTCAGAGAGGGAAAGAGCCAAATAATCTCTTGTTTTCTATATCCTTTGATGAGAGAGAGAGAGAGGGAGAGAGAGAGAGAGAGAGAGAGAGAGAGAGAGAGAGAGAGAGAGAGATGAGATCCATCATGCTCTGCACAGGCTCACCTCCCATGGCCTCTTTTTCAGGGAGATCTCCGCCAGTTCTTCTCCGTCGTCAAGGTGATTGACAAGTCCTCGTCATCCACCATGGCCAGGAAACCCTAGAGCTCCATCGATCCCAGGGCGCCGCTGCTTGCCCCAGGGGAGGAAGATCCAGGTCCGCTCCATGTCTTCTCCCTCGACGAAGAAGGAAAAAAAACCATGCTGCATCTGTTCATACTGGTTTTTTGGTAAGATCCACTTTTCTTCTTCTTCATCTTCTTCTGGATGAACATCGAATCTAACACCCCCAACTGGAAAAAAAATAAATTTGCCCGATTCTGCCCACCCGAGTCAAAGCGTCAACAACCTCAAGTCAACGGATTGAACCCATGAAGCAGTGCTCATTCCCTGCTATAGTAATTGGATCCGATCAATCTGATAGAATCTCTGGATGCCACCTCCAAAACCCTTTCCTGCTTAGATCACTATGCTCCACTTTGATCTTCTTCCTGGTTCTTCTGATGGGATTCCCACCGTCATCCAACTTCACCGTCACGTCCTCCTGGAGGATAATCATGCGGCACAAGATCTTAGCGTCTCCATTACCACAAAAAGAAAGAAGGAAAAAAAACCAGTTCTTGAACCGAGAAACCCAGACAAATCCAGGATTAATCCAGAGAAATGGAAACATGGAGGGAAACCATCTCCGTCAGCCGCCATTTTACCATTCAGCTGCTCACCTGGTCCCTGAACAGTGAGGACCCCTTTCGGAACATGGCCGGTAGATTGTTGTAGTTGATACCAAACTGCTGAAAGAGCAGTTCGTTCCTCTCACTTTCTTGGGTCCCCTGCACCACTTTACGAGATTATGATGAAATCATGCCCTACTTTATGAAATTTTGATGCATTAATTGGCCGAGAAATAAAGTAGGGAAAATAGTGAACAATAAATACAGCATGCTCTATCACACAACCTCCAGATATTCCTCCGCTTCGCTCTCTGTTCGTCCAGAATTTACCAACATCCATGAACAGGTGTTCTTCTGATTGAAGATGTGACCTACACATAATTTGACGTATATCCATCTTCAGCATACTTTTCCCACTCTGGATGCTATAATAACTCTTGATTATATTAGCACGGCTAAAAGGAACGAAAATTGCCAAGGTTTGATCGAAAAAAATTGTAAATATTTAACAAAAGTATGTTCATCCATCATGTTTGTGAGCTCAGAGAAATCTAGAAATATGAAGGTGGGTTTTGGATATTCCATACTCGTTTTTTTTTTTTTTGAGGTCTGCGCGAACCAAGTTCATCCTCAAAAACCAATGAATTTCTGAGAAAAATAGATCAACTGAAAACTATACTGTTGATCAACCAAAAAAGATAGAATGATTCTTACAGCACTTACAGTCATTTTGCCTCAACGACAGATAGTCTCTGACGAGCCTGGCACCTGGCCCAGGAAAGCACATAACCCGGCCATCAAAAGAAGGTGGATATACCAATTCCTGCTCGGGGAAGAACACTCTCCACTTCATCACGTACACAGAGGTGAAGAACGATACACTCAGAGAAAGCAATTTGCTGAAGATCAAATCACCCAATAAAAATTAAGCATGTCATTAAATTAGGAAATAAAAATTGATGAGAAACAAGTAATTATGGGCACCTCTCTCTTCTCTCATAGAATTTGGTCGTCTCCTTCCAAATGAAACTGAAAAAAAAAAAAAAGAGCATAAAACGTTGGTATTTAGAGAGAGGGAGGTTTACTGGATCAGCTCCTCAAGTCGTAGGCTCCATGAAATCTAAATCATCTCCATGCCATTCATCAGATTATGTCATGCATTTCCTCATCACAATCATCATATCAAATTAAGCATGTACTGACGACGATACATGTACATATTAATCGCATTAAAAACATACAGATATATATATATATATAATTATATATATATAGATATCTAGACAGCGAGAGAGAGAGAGAGAGAGAGAAAGAGAGAGGGGTTGGATGACCGAGTACTGCATTGAGAAGCCAAAGTGGAAGACCGAGTTGAATTGTCCCAAATCGATGCAACTTTAGCCCGAGTGCAATGCCCAAGTTTGTTTCAATCATATTTACTTCATCGATGCTCTTGAGTTACGTATTTAGCTCAAGAATTACCTGTATTCATGTCTAAAACCATAGGCAAAAACTATATCTGGAAATTGCTCCAATACTGAGATTGCACAGTTGTTCATCAGATTCAATGGGCGCTCGTCATTCGGCCTGTCGAAACCGTGGATCTTGGAGAACCTGCAAGTGTCCTCCATTATGAGGAGATAGATCGAAAGAAAGTTGGTGAGAGGAGCTGCCATACGATATCTGTTCAACTTGAATGACCAGTTGACTTTCTATTCCGGGAGAAAGAGAAGACAACGCGGAACGAATGGAGCTAGAACGTCTCTGTCTTCTCTCTCTCTCTCTCTCTCTCACTCATGTTTCAGAAAAAGAGTGAATGAAATCTAGCAGGGGAAGATTCTCATCTGCTCATTTCGATTATACCAATTAAAAGAATGTTAAGGATGGGTTCGAGAAACTATCTGCCAAATCAAGAATAGGGGATTCACTCGAGCTGTGATTCCGCCCCGAATCAACCTAGGGGTCGCCGGAAACCCTGGAAGAACACGTCTGGGTGGCGAAAGATTGATGAAGAGTTCGGCACGTTCGAAGGTAGAATGCTTCTGATCAGTGGCGGAAATCGGGAGTGCAAGCATTTTCTTCTGGCAACAGAAAAACCAGGGATGCATCAGTATCAACCTAGGGTTCGCCGAAAATCCTGGAAGAACACGTCTAGAGCGGCGAAAGATTGATGAAGAGATCAGTACGTTCGAAGGTAGTATGCTTTCGATCACGGCGGAAATCGTGGCAACGAGATCGAGGGATGCCTCAGAACGGATGAGTGCCACCGAGGTGACGGGATCAATTTCTCCTGGAAAGATGAGAACAGAACCAGTGGTTTTCAACTCTCGAGGTTTCGTTCATCACTCACCGGTGGAAATCGCAGCCATTAATCCTGACGACGATCCAATTGAACTTGGGCAGCCTGTCGTCCCGTTCCTGCTCCCTCACATACTCGTATTCACTCTTCGCCATGGCGACGCAGATCCTGGATTAAAGGTGAACGCCAGGGCCGCAACACCGCCCGCAAGAAGCGAGACAGATATATATAATAGAGAGAGAGAGAAAGAGAGAGAGATTCCTTGATCTGCTCCCGAGGGACTTCTCGGCTTAAGGCACGAAACTTGTTCGACGAAATGCCCGGCTGAGCCTCCAAGAGCAGTTCACCGGGTCAGTGTGTATGAAGAGAGAAACAGGAGTGAGATAGACAGTGAAGAGAGAGAGAGAGAGAGAGAGAGAGAGAGAGAGAGAGAGAGAGAGAACAGGAGTTAGAGAGAGTGTGCGAAAGAGATATAGAGAGAGAGGGAAAGAGAGAGATACAGGTTCTGTCACCGGTGACATCTCACCTCGTGTTCTTGGAGCGGAGGAATAAGCCATGCTGTGGAGGAAGAGGGTCCATCATTCCCTCGTCTCCCATTGTTTCCGGTCCTGCTGTATCCCCACCGCCGGCGATCTCCCCAGATGGCTCCGATTCTCCTCTTCGACCGGCGCCGGCGAAGCGCCACTGGCGGCGGTGACTCCGTTCCTGGTCGAATACCTCGTCGACTCCTGCGGATTCTCCCCCGCCGAGGCCGCCAAGGTCTCCTCTTCTCTCCCTCGAGTAGAAACCCTAGAAAAACCAGTCGCCGCCGTCCAATTCCTGCGCCACAAGGGCTTCTCAGAGGACGACGTTAGGAGCGTCATTCTCGGCTTCCCCATCCTCCTCCGCCGCGAGGTCGCCAAAACCCTAGAACCGAGGATCAGGTTCCTTCAGGAAGAGGGCTTCTCGATCCCCGAGATCTCTCGCCTGGTCTCCGCAAACCCTAGCTCCCTCCGTGTCTCCAACCTCGGAGAAAAGATCGAGTTCTGGAGGAAGCTGATGGGAACCAACGAGCGGGCTCTGAAGGTCCTCTCCGAGAGCCATGTCCTCAACGCCAGCCTCGACAGGAAGATCAAGCCCAACGTCTCCTTCCTGCGGGAGACCGGCCTCGCAGAGCACAGGATCGCCAGGATCTTGTCCAGGAGGCCCAGGCTGGTCACCTGCAGGCTGGAGACGATCCAGTCCCTCATCGACCAGGTCAAGAACCACGGCATCGCCATCACCACGGGGATGTTCGAGCAGGCCCTCTACGCCCTGGCCAATGTCAGCAAGGCCAAATTCGAGGAGAAACTGAAGCTGTTCCAGAGCTTCGGGTGGTCAGAAAAGGACTTCCTCTCTGCGTTTCAGAGGAGCCCTTTGCTTCTGAGAGTCTCCGAGAGAAAGATCCAGCAGGTGATGGGATTTCTGCTCGGAGAAGCTGGCTGCGAGCCTTCCTATGTGGCCCTGCGCCCAGTTCTCCTCTCCTACAGCTTGAGGAAAAGGATGATGCCCCGCTATTCCGTTCTCAGAGCTCTGAGGAAGAACAGCATTGCAGCAGGGGAGAACGATTTCCTGGGGACTGTGGTGTTGCCGGAGGGAAAATTCGTCGAGAGGTACATTCTCTCTTACAGCGAGAAAATTCCAGGGCTCCTCGAAGCGTATTCCATGGCTGTTGCCGAGGGAATCGAAAGAGAAGAACGATCCTGATTCATCTCAGGTGCAGCCGCAAACATGTTCTTGCTCTCAGATAGAAGCCGATCTGCTTCCTGCAAATCGGTTTATTTCTTGCTTGCTTTCGGAATTTAGAACACCCAGCTGAGATTATCGGAATTAGTTCGTGGGGGATGAGAATCGTGGATCAATTTCATATCTTGGTGGAGATTTGTGCATGATCTGATTGTCTCAGGAGATGAGATTGCCTCAGAAAGGTACTCGAACAGGTTTGAGATTGCATCTGCTTATCAGAAGTCCGAAGTCTGATTAAAACCCTTTTCGATGAAGTGACCGCGAGCATTTGACCATGGTATTGCATGCATCGTGGAATTGACGGTGGCTTCGGACAGGTCAACGGGCAGATGCAGAGAGAGAATCGAGAGCCCAGGTTTTGGTCAAGGTCAGGAGATGATGCTTGAATAGGATTGAGACCAACGGAATCGATGCTAAAAACTCATGGAATCATTGCCAGGATCGCCATCCATGTTTGCTGATGTTTTCATTTTCCTTTCATGGTATCTTCGCTTTTTTTTTTTTTTTGTAAGGTTATTTACTCTGATACGTTTTATTCTGCAGTTTTTTTTTTTCTTGTCTTGCTTTTTTTGGCAACAGAGGGTTTAAGTAGGCAAATATTTGTTATATGTCTTTGACTAACCCAGAATTTTCCCAACATGGTAGTCAAAGATCTTATCTGCGTTGACTTCCCCTCACCTCTACACCCTCCATGGAAATTCTTTGAAGGGTCTGAAATTGAGATGATTCCCGAATACTAGCCTTGATGAAGAAAGGAATCAAGGGTGGCTACCGCGCTTGCTATGCATTTTATGTTTAACAAGTTGCATGTGGGTTGACTTTTTTCCTCTGTATGTGAAATAGAGAAAATCATGAAAACCATTCTTGATGGAAGGGGGATCCTAAACACTGAAGCAATCAATCAATTTTTTATTTTTAATTTTTTTTCTGGGGGGGGAGGGGTTGGTGTTCAGGGAACGATTCCTCTGAATAAACTTCTATAATTTTTATTCGATATCTGGTTTCTGTAATTGACGATTCGTTGACTTTGTGGACCATAATTTCTAATTTTCTTTTGCTATTTTCCTTCTTTCCCCCCCCATTAATGTAGAACTGCATTGGGCTATGGGTTTTTTATGTCCCTGCAATCTCTCTCTCTCTCTCTCTCTCTATTACTAGCTCTTTTTTTTACATTTTAAAAACTCTGATATTTCACGAAGAAATGTTCATCATTTTATGGCAATAATATGTCACCAAAATCATGTTGCCTTCACCTCATTTAAATGGGACATAATTACCAAAAATGGGCTTCCAGTCAATATGCACTCATCTTATTGATACTAGTTTTCTTATTTTGTGTAAGAAATAACTAGAAAAATAAGGATTATTTATGGAACTGAATAAATTATATGGGTTCGTGGCAGTTAAATGGTCGGTTCCTTGCTAGATTCAGGGTTGCAATTTGGGGTTTTTATCATGCTTTTCTTATTTATTACAACAAATATAACACAAAAACAATTATTTCCCATATTTTAAAGCAAAAAATATTTATATATAAATACAGCCTTGGAAGTAGGAAAAGCAGCTGCTATCAGAGATTAATTGCCCTACAAGTGATTTCATTGAAATTTTTGGGTGCGTACCGTGTTGCAGAGTGCTGTTCTCTTCTGTCGACCGGCGGTCCCTCCGGCGGCGATGTGGCTTGCCGGGCAGCTGCGGCAGCTTCAGGCCTGTCGTCGCTGCCACCTCTTCTTCCCTCACTCCGGCGGCGCCCTCCTCGCCAGCCTCCGCCTCGTCTCCTCCGGTGAGCTCAGCGGCGGCGGCGCCGCCCACTTCATGGTCGACTACCTCGTCGACTCCTGCGGCCTCTCCACCTCTGAGGCCCTGAGGGTTTCTCTGAATCTTGCCCATCTGAAGTCGCCAGAGAAGCCCGCCACCGTCGTCCGCCTCCTCAGGGAGGAGGGCCTGGAGGTCGCCGACATCCGCTGCGTCGTTCTCAAGGTCCCTAGGGTGCTACTCGCCGGCGCCGAGAAGACTCTGCGGCCGAAGATCGGAGCCCTCCACGGCGCCGGCTTCTCTGGCCGGGACGTGGCTCAGATCCTCTCTGCAAACCCTAACATCGTCTTCTTCCGCGACGTCCCCCGTCGCGTCGAGTTCTGGAAGAAGGCCCTCGGCACGAACCAGAACCTCCTGAAAACCCTAAAGAGGGATCCTCGCCTGCTCTGCTACAGCCTGGAGAACAGAGTTGGCCCCGGGCTGTGCCTCCTCCGCGATCTCGGCATCCCCGAGGACCGACTGGCGGCGCTGATCGTTCGCAGACCTAGATTGGTCTCCGGCAAGCCGGAGAGGATCAGATCCCTCTTCGAATGGGTGAGGAGCTTAGGGATCACGCCGGATTCGAGGAGGTTCGTGGAGGCGCTCGCCTCCCTGGACAACCTCAGCAGAGCCACATTCGACGCCAAGGTCGAGCTCCTGAGGAGCTTCGGATGGACGCAGCAGGAACTCCTCTCTGCGATCCACCGGTTCCCGGTCATCCTGCGGTACTCCGAGAAGAAGATCCAGGCCATGATGGAGTTTTTGCTGAAGGTGGTCGGCTGCGATCCTTCCTACGTCGCTCGCCATCCAACCCTAGTTGGATACAGTATGGAGAAGAGGTTGATGCCGAGGTTCTTCGTCCTGCAATCCCTCAGGACGAAGGGAATCCCCACTGGTGGCAACTGCCTGCTGTCCGCCATGCTTGTCAGCGAGGAGAGCTTCGTGGAGAGGTACATACTCCGCCATGGAGAGGATGCTCCCGAGCTCCTCGAAGCCTACCGCGATCTCTGCTCAGGTAAAGCTAAAGAAGCTTCCGCCGGCGGCGAGTGACTTGCTCAGATCTCAAGGGAACCTCCTCTCCATGCTCGTCAGCGAGGAGGAGAGCTTCGCTCCCCAGCTCCTAGAAGGCTACCGCGGTCTCTGCGGATCGGAAGTTAGAGCTTCCGCCCCGGGCGAGTGAGCTGCTCGGATCTATGAGACGGATTCTCTCTCCCCCTCCCTTCTGGTCTCGTCGTCCAGCGCGGGAGAGTTTTGCTCTGTAGATCGCTTGGAAATTGGATTGCCGATTCATCCATCAGATCCGAAATTTTCGTGCAGGTTTTCTAGTCGATGTTTGCTCCGAGAGTTGGATACTCCTACGTTTTATCCCCAGATGAAGATTGATGCCCCAGAGAGAGAAGTAGATAGAGATAGATAGATGGCGAGAGAGAGAGAGAGAGAAAGAGAGATAGATAGATAGATGGATAGATACTAGAGAGAGAGGGAAATAGATAGATAGATAGGATAGCGAGAGAGAGAGCGAGAGAGAGAGAGAGAGGTTACTACAAGCCGTTACGATGTCTGGGTGGCTAACATGCTCGATTAGGTGCCTCTGAGCTGGTCGGTTATGGGCCTAATTTTCCGAGCCATCTCTGGGCGGGTAAATCTCTGATTATTCATCAAAATGGGGGTATAAATGTAATTACATATGAAAGGTGGTAGTTATTTTGAAAGGATACAAAGCGAGACGTACTCGGCAAAAGCCCCACCCAATGATACGCTCCTGCGTGGGTTCGGACTGACACGTAATCCTGGGCCACAGAGTTGCTCCCGAAGACAATCTAATATGTTGAAGGCGTGGGTACATACCGCTAGACACCGCAAGCGAGTGACTGTCCCCGCCGCCTCTCTCTCTCTCTCTCTCCCTCGGCTCTCCCATCTCGGACGGTCTTCTGTGAAGCTTGAAACCTAGTCCCGGGCTGGAGGAGGAGGGAGGAGAACTCCGCCCTTTCCTACCTCGGTTTCCGTAGCTTCCTTTCTCCGTCTCTCCCTGCTTCCTTGGAGCAGCGGATCTCTCACCGCCGCTCTCTGCGTCTCACGCACGCGGGACGTACACTGTCAGTTGCAAGTCTTTGGAGCTCCTTGCTGTCACGTCACGCAGTGGAGGGCTGTCTGGCTTTGTCGCATGGCGATCCTAGGGTTCGGAGGAGGCAGGAGGATCTGACAGAGGCAGCTTGGGACGGGAGGAATCGGTTTTTCTCCGGGACCAGGTGAGTGAGTCCGTTGCCTCATTTCCGGGTCTTCCCTGCGTTGGTCTTTCCCCTCCGATTATCTTTGGAAATGCACCAGGGTTTCCTTTGGGTTCGTGCCTTTCTGTCGTTGACTTTCTCTCCCTTCTCTTCCTCGCCTTTTTTTTGGAAAATTTTCTTCTTTATAGTTTTATTTTTATTTTCTCCACCATTTTTCCGCAAGGTCACGATGCGACTGTGGTTACGCTGTTCATAAAATTCGGCTTTATTTGTTCGATCGAACTCCATTGTATGCACGATGTTTCTTGACAATCAAAAGCAGCTAAAAATTGGATGATAGTTTGCAGGTAAATCGTCGGCAGCGTACCCATCTTTTGGAAAAATTTCTTCTTCTCGCTGTCATTGACACGCTTCTACACCTAAACCCTGATAAAGCATTGGAAGGACAATAGATGACAGATTCCCGCAGATCTTGGATTAAGAACAAATTATAAAAGGAGTTGGGTAACCTGGGAACCTTTGCAGATGGCCTTACACCTTGAGCCGTATTGCCTCCCCTATGCGTGAGATAATGACTGCTGTTGATCAGAAAGATGAATACATAGTTATGAATTTGTAACCGTTCGATTTAACCTGCTTTTTAAAAAAAAATTAAATTAAAATTTCTTGACCAGGATTTCTATGTTTGTGCTGGTGCTACGCTCATAATGATTACGAGGATGCTCTTTGTTAGCTGTAATTGCGCACAATAAACTATTTATGTATCTCATTTTATAATTTTATTTGATTCTATTTTGATACAGTTCAAGGTTCTTTTCAAATGTGTCAACCATTGACAAAGTAGACTTCCATTCAAAAGGGATGCCATGGCTTCAAAGGGCCCGAGGTCGAGATTGGATCCTGAGTCGAGAAGTAAACGTCAAAAGGTTGTTTTCCAGATTTTGGTGTTGTATTTCGTTTAATTTGCTTCAGGTCG
This sequence comes from Spirodela intermedia, assembly GCA_902729315.2. Taxonomy (NCBI): domain Eukaryota; kingdom Viridiplantae; phylum Streptophyta; class Magnoliopsida; order Alismatales; family Araceae; genus Spirodela; species Spirodela intermedia. The sequence goes on from LR746272.1 coordinate 4,393,055, forward strand.
TTTTGTAGCTTTATTGATCGGTGCACACTTGGTATATGTGGCTCAAGGAAGAAACTGGTAGTTTTTAGCTCGAGTAGGGGAACAAAAATGAAGTGTTTGTAAAACCTTTGGCCGAGTTTGGAAATTGCGCGGTCTATGAGGGTTTCTGCGTCATGTTTCCTTTCACCTTGACTTCTCTCTGGATCTAAGTTTGTACTCTATAATCAGTTTTTCCTCATGTCTACCGGTTTCATGGGGAAACTTTTGGGAATTTCGCTGTTGAAGATCACTTTACTGTCACAGGGTTTATTCCAAAAGGCATCGCATCACCCTTGTTTTGGATGCAGCTGACTGAGTTTAATTTTCTCGTATTGCTCCCTGCGAGAGAAATGCTGTTTGATCTGCTTATCGGTTCTGAAAGAAAACATTATAAATTTCTTTGAAAATCCTTTTTTGTTTCAATTATTCTTTCTCCTTGAGAAAATAAGGCTGAGTTTCTATCTATAAACCTTAATGTGTGAAACTTCGCAAGCTTTCTAACTCTGTGTTCATAAACTACGTTTTCTTGGTGAAAATTTTCCGTTTTGAAATGTTTCTACCTTCTGCTTTGTGAAAATTTTGTTTCTAAACTACTTAGAAGGTTGGTGCTTAGTTCTGTCACATTGGCAACTCACATACTCTCAAGGATTTATTGTTATTTCACCCTACATTCAAGGAGATAACCTATAGATAGAGGATGAAAGCTCTTTGGTTTGGCCTTGTCATACATTCTATATTGTGAATCTCCTACCTTCCATTCACATATTTTGTTTTTGATGTCATAGATTACTTTAAATTGCTCATTTGCTCTGAAATCCTGGTGATACTTGGGACTAAATTTAATTCATTTAGTTTCACAAATATTCATGCTTATTTTCATCTGAGTTGGCAGGCCCTTGAAGCACCTAAGGAACCTCCTCGACAGAAAACTCATTGGGATTATGTTCTAGAGGAGATGGTTTGGCTATCGAAGGTAATTCATTTTTTAGGATTATTTTTCATGATCGAGCTGTTTTAGCTGCAAAATTTATTTTTAAAGAACTAAATATGCTTATCTAATCGTACCTTAAATCTCGTTCTTTCAGGATTTTGAATCAGAGAGAAAATGGAAACTGTCTCAGGCAAAAAAGGTTGCTGTACGTGCGAGCAAGAATATGCTAGATCAAGCCACAAAGGGGGAAAAGAAAGTGAAGGTTTGGCCTATTGCCTTACCATCAACTTCCTTGACGTTTGTTTTGATTGAAATAAATGATAAGAGTGAAATAGAAGAGAATTCAGAGCATATAGTTATACCGTTTGAAAAGCAGGCCTGTCAAAGGGGATGATGTGTATGAGATTGAGTCCACAAATGCAACACAAGCATTGAAAGAAATTTTTTAAAAGTAGTTTTCGGTTCCCATTTTGGCCAAAAGTGACGGATGATGTTTTAACTTGTGGTATTCTGTACTTTCCAAGCTTTCTTATGGATTGATTCACTTTTGGGCAATTGATCAAATATTTATTATTTTCTTGGAAATGAAATTTGATCAAAATTGGCACGAAAATTGTACCAAACCACGAACATATTCAGTATTCATTTCATCATCTGAAGTATTTCTGGTTACTCTACAATTCAGGAAGAGGAGCAGCGTCTGAGGAAGGTTGCTATCAATATCTCCAAGGATGTGAAGAAATTTTGGATAAAGATAGAGAAGTTGGTAAGCATGCATTCTTGAGACTCTGTAGTTACGATCAAGGATACCAACTTTAAACTTTAGCAATTTGTGATGTTACGATTCCGTTCGATATGCTTTATTTCTTTGTATTGCTTCTCAGACATTTTTCCGTTTCTTGTACGAAACTCGTACTGTAGCTCTCTAAAAATAATATGATTTCAGGTTCTTTACAAGCATCAACTTGAGCTTGAAGAAAAAAAGAAAAAGGTTCTTGATAAGCAGCTTGATTTCCTTTTAGGCCAAACTGAAAGGTAAGTTGTTTTTGTGCTTTGACACAGATTGAGTCATGATTTATTTCCCTTAGTTTCTTTCTGTAATTGCCAATGACCTCTTATTGAGTGAAAGGTCTTATATACCTTCAATCATATCTTTTCCAGATACTCCACAATGCTGGCAGAAAATCTTATGGATAAGCCACATTATTCTAAATCCGAGTTGGAATATCCTGTAAAGGCTCTAACTTATTATCCAAATAAAGAAGACAATGAGGGCTGTGCAGCTGGTACAGGTTCTGATGGTTAGCTGTACAACTCAAACTTTTATGAAGATTTACATGTGGATACACTAATTTTATGGTGTAACTTTCAGACATGATCAATGGTCGAAATAGTTTTAAAGAAACTTTTTTCTTCTTGCAGAAATATGGTCGGATGCTGTTGAAAACGATGACGATTATGGTATCCAATCCGAAGATGACATGGTCAAGCTTTGTTCTTTTTTCTACTCTTTTGTATTATTTTCCTTCTTTGCACTGATGTTTGGTTCTTATAGCAAGCTTGTGTTTGCTGAGACATGATGGGTTGTACGTTCACTATCCATCCAATCTGTACTTATCCCCCCAGCCACCGCTATCGCACACAAACACATGCATACAAAGGCCAAAAAGAGAAATAAAAATAAGCCAGGCACACATGACAAAAAAGGAGAGGGTTAAATACTATAACTGGAGTGGGTTTCAAATTCTAGATAGATATTTTGGTCATAAGTTACCACTGGTCATGCTTTTAGAAAGTTTGGAAACTGCTTGGTGAACCTATTCTTGTCTTTCGTCAAGTTTTTCTGTTAACAAAATCTTTGCAAGCAGCCTCCGAAATGTGGAAATTTATTGAGATGGGGTCAGAAAGTTAACCTTTCTTGACATAAAACTTGTGACACAGTGTTTGTTGTTTTTTTTTTTCATGAGAAAGAAAGCTTAAAATTTTCTCTTGACACCCTCTTTTTAATTAGAAAAATATATTTCAGAAACATTGACAACTTTTCCAGTTTGTCATTCAGGATCGTTTGCCAAATATTCGCTCTTAACTTTTGATTGTTGTAGGAAGATGATGAGCATACTCTTGAAGAAGATGAGGCTCTTATAACTGAGGAGGAGAGGAAGGACGAATTAGCAGCTTTGCAAAATGAAGTTGATATTCCAATTGAGGAAATACTAAAGCGTTATCAGTATAATGGTAAATTCTGCTTTTTCTAACATATTTTGGATAATCAGTATTGATTGAATTCCTGTTTTTATCTTCTGAATTTTAATCATTGAAATTATTCTCAGTTAGTATGGAAGACGGTCCAGAAAATGCAGAAGATTTGTCTGATCAATCTCCAATGTTGGAAGACCAAAGTAAGGGCAGGCATCACGAACATGACTGATCAAATTTTTCTGTTAACTCTTGTTCCTTTTCTAACACTTCAATGAACTTTCAGTCTCTGGAAAAGGAGCTAATGATTCTCCGATTGTTGAAGATGCGACACGTGACGATAATCTTTTTGCAAGTGGCATAGATGACACTTCTTTGCATGTACGGCCTGGAAATATTAATAATTTCTTGTTTCCCGACATTTTTTTGTAAGTTATGCATCAATTATTTGATGCTGTATGGTCGTCAAAATTTTACCTCGTGTGATTTCTCTGTTCCTTGCTGTTTGCAGGAGGGGAGTGATGGTGAGAGACTGGTTTCAACCAAGACCTTACGATCTAAATTTCAGTCAAGAAATTCCACCATGCTAAATCAGGAACATCTGCCCCTTGATTCTATTGACGAAATGGTATGTTTATGATAAATTCTAAGCAGTGAATTTGAATCGAGAGCTTCTTTAGACAACAACATGATAGATGTATCACGTTATCTGAATTTTTATCAATATACTCTCCCTGTACATACCATTTGAATAAATGTATTGCTTGCAAGTCTCTATGAACCCTGCGCATCAAAATATGATAAACGAGATAACATTTCTCACTACTGGAGAAACCAATTATGAACATGATTATTAGTTTGACAATCTTTGATATGTTATTGTAACCAGTGAATTTCGGACAACTACTTAACCAGTTGATAATAAATTATCTGCATTTCAGTTGCAGCAGGCTAATGAAGAGTGGATGACGATTGTTGTGTGAGATGTAAGAGTAGTAAATATACTAAACTATGATGAATATGCGAGTTAGGAATCACCCAAAGTCCACGTGTTGGTGTTGTAGTTGGTTTTCTAGTTTTGTAGGCCTCATTTCTATTGCGAATAATGATACTCCTGGTTCCATGATCAATATGATTTCACAGCAATACCATCTGTGAGAATGGTTGCCGGGGAAAAGGGCTGCAAATTCAGGAGGGCACTTGCTTGAAATGAGTTGTCATGTTTTTAAAAGATGCCCTGCGTATTTGTTGCATCTCAATTGCATTGGGAAGCACTAATTTTGGTCCTGATGTTCTTTGGCTCCTCCCCCATCCCCTGCACCCCTTGAAAATAAAAAAAATTCACATGAGATGATAAAGAAATGGGGATGTGATCTCCTTACATTTCTGTTTATGAATGCAGTATCAGTGTATGCATGACAAGGGAGTTGATTTTGCCAGTATTCTTTTGAAACATATGATCATGCCTCCAAAACAGTTCCTTAGTGAAGATAATAATAATAGCTGATGAAGCGCACAACTAACAACCTGTTTCCGTCTGTCAGGATGATGGGGACTTTGTTGGCGCTACTGAAGAAGAAAAGGTGCACCTGGTTCTTCATGGCTTTGAGACTCATTTGTTAGATGCTTCATTGCCACGCTATATTGATTTGAGTTTGGTCTCATTTAGTGGTTTCTTGCTGAACAAAGTCACATTCTTGGTTTGGTATTTCTTTTTTCTTTATAAAAATGTTGTCCAAACATTAGCCATATATGTGTAAGTTTTTACTCTGTCCGAGGCAGTGCTTGATTTGTGTATATATCCCTCTGCTTTGTTGTAATGCAAGTTCATTGAAATTTGTTTAGTCTCTTCGGTTGAACCTTGAATATACTTGTCACGTAAATAATCTGTCATTGCCCTACATCATGTGATGGGCTGGCTACCTGAATCGTTGGAGTGGTTTCTATTTTCCCACTCTCATTTTCATGTGCATACCATTCTTGGCCGATGCCAAGATTATCAGCAGAAGCTGCCAATATATACACACCTTATCTATTATCAATCACATATGTTTTAGCGGTGAGATTTCCTTGCATGCATACAATCCCAGAGGTGATTGGCTCGGAGTTAGTAACTTCAATGGACTTTGGGTCCTTAAGTTTACTTATTGGTTGATGATGGTTAGTGATACCAGTGGAAATCGGCTGATTTGCTTTCTATAGAGCTAACCTGTTAAATTTAATCTTTATTACATGTTTGAGTGTGTCGGACATCATATGTATGAACTTATCTAATCACATTTATGCAGGATGATGAGACGACATTGTCTGAAGAGGAAGAGTTGGCCAAGAAGGAAGTTGATGACCCTTTGCACGAGGTGAATATCTCATTTTGTAGAGTGTGAATGTTGTAGTTGGTCTGCCCTTCGCTATGAGTTTTTAGTCCCGATTTTTATGTGGGGGTAGGCACTAAGCACTGCCAAAGTTTTTCGTTTTTGGAGGCCTCGAATGTTGTATCTACAGAGGATGGTTTATTGGACTAATATAACGAACCTGTGTTTGACAGCTTTGTATTCCTTTTGTTTGCTTTAAGCCAAAAACATATTTACGATTTGGCTTGTGTTTTGCAGATTGAACTGTTGCAAAGGGAGAGTGAAATGCCAATAGAAGAGTTGCTTGCAACATATAAAAAGGTAGGTCTAATCATATGCTCTCTTCCTCAGATGCTTAATGCCAAACCTCTAATGATAATGCCATTTTTCTTTGGATTTTTATTCTGTCAATGGTCCGCAGATTGACTCTGAGCCCACTTCATCAAGCTCTGATGATACTCAAGATTCTGCAGCAGATCAGGATCCTCCTTGGAATAGTCAAGTTGTTTCTAATGATAACTATTCGGTGGAGAAGGTCAGAAAAACTGACATCGAAGTCTCTCAGATCGAGGTGGAAGACATGGGTGTGAAACCCAATCAAGACTTAGAGAATGGGAAAGAGAGTGAAGACATCATTGCTGATGCAGCTGCTGCTGCGAGGTCAGCACAACCCACCGGTAACACTTTCTCGACTACAAAAGTGCGTACAAAGCTCCCCTTCCTTCTTAAGCATCCACTTAGGGAGTACCAGCATATCGGCTTGGATTGGCTGGTCACAATGTATGAGAAGAGACTGAATGGAATTTTGGCGGATGAAATGGGCTTAGGAAAGACAATTATGACAATATCCCTTCTAGCTCATTTGGCTTGTGAGAAAGGGATATGGGGGCCTCACCTCATTGTCGTCCCAACTAGTGTCATGTTGAACTGGGAGACTGAGTTTCTCAAATGGTGCCCTGCCTTTAAAATTTTGACTTACTTTGGGAGTGCAAAAGAAAGGAAGAATAAGAGGCAAGGGTGGTTAAAGCCCAATTCTTTTCACATATGCATTACAACATATAGACTTGTCATTCAAGATTCAAAAGTTTTCAAGCGAAAGAAGTGGAAGTATCTCATTCTTGATGAAGCCCATTTAATAAAAAATTGGAAGTCACAGAGATGGCAAACATTATTGAATTTCAACTCAAGACGACGAATTTTGTTGACAGGGACACCTCTGCAGAATGATCTCATGGAACTTTGGTCTTTGATGCATTTTCTAATGCCTCACATTTTTCAGTCTCACCAGGAATTTAAAGATTGGTTCAGTAATCCAATCACTGGTATGGTGGAAGGCCAAGAGAAGGTAAACAAAGAAGTTGTTGATCGGTTGCACAATGTGCTTCGACCCTTCATATTGAGGCGCTTGAAAAGGGATGTGGAGAAACAACTTCCCCGGAAGCATGAGCATGTCATATATTGTCGTCTCTCCAGAAGGCAGAGAAATTTATATGAGGATTTTATTGCTAGTTCAGAAACACAGGCAACATTAGCGAGTGCAAATTTTTTTGGAATGATAAGTGTTATTATGCAACTCCGAAAAGTTTGCAATCACCCAGATCTCTTTGAAGGTCGCCCTATCATAAGCTCTTTCGACATGTCCGGTGTTGAGTTGCCGTTGAGTTCTGCTGTCTGTACAATGCTTTCCGTTGGACCATTCTCCAATGTTGACATAAAGGGCTTGAATTTATTGTTCTCTCAAAATGATTACGACATGACATCCTGGGAATTTGGTGAAGTCACTGCCATCTCCGGTTCCAATGGTGTTGAATCTGAGGATGAAAGGATCTCTAACATTGAGATTCTTAATGAAAGGAGAAACCATGGGGCAAATATTTTTGAGGCAATTCACAAGGCTCTTTTGGAGGAAAGAGCAAAAGAGGCAAAAGAAAGGGCAGCGTCCATTGCATGGTGGAACTCTTTGAGATGTCAGAAGAAGCCTATGTATGGAACGAATTTAAGAGATCTTATCACCATAAAGCATCCCGTGCTCAATATCCATGAGCAGAGGAGGAGCCCTTCTTGTTATCTGAGCTTCTCATCGAAATTATCTGATATTGTGCTTCTACCAGTGGAACGCTTACAAAATATGCTTGAGATAGTTGAATCTTTTATGTTTGCTATCCCTGCGGCACGAGCACCTTCACCACTTTGCTGGTGTAGTAAAGGAAATTCCCCTGTTTTCCTTTCAGCGGTTCAGAGAGATAAATGGTCAGATGCTTTTAGCCCTCTTCTGACACCCGTCAGACCAGCTATTGTGCGTAGACAGGTGTATTTTCCTGACAGACGTCTGATACAGTTTGACTGTGGCAAGTTACAAAAGCTTGCTGTCTTGCTTAGGCGTTTGAAATCAGAAGGGCATAGAGCTTTAATTTTTACTCAGATGACAAAAATGCTTGATATATTGGAGGCATTCATTAATCTCTATGGTTACACATATTTGCGATTAGATGGGTCGACCCAACCAGAAGAGAGGCAAACGTTGATGCAGCGGTTTAATACAAATCCAAAACTCTTTCTTTTCATTTTATCAACACGCAGTGGAGGTGTTGGTATTAACTTGGTCGGTGCAGACACTGTTATTTTTTATGACAGTGACTGGAATCCTGCTATGGATCAGCAAGCTCAAGACAGGTGCCACAGAATAGGTCAGACTCGGGAGGTGCATATTTATCGATTAATCAGTGAAAGAACAATCGAAGAAAATATCCTAAAGAAAGCAAATCAGAAACGTGCACTTGATGATTTGGTAATACAGAGTGGTAGCTACAATACAGAATTCTTCAAAAAACTTGATCCATTGGAACTGTTTTCGGGCCATCAATCAGTTGATGTTGAAAATCTGGAGGATCCAATGGCTGCTGAAGGTTCGGGAGAAAGATTGGGAGACTTATCAAATGCGGATGTAGAAGCTGCTCTAAAGCAGGCTGAAGATGAAGTAGATTATATGGCGCTAAAAAAGGTTGAACTGGAGGAGGCTGTTGAAAATCAAGAGTTCACTGAAGAGGCCATTAGTAAACTAGAAGATGATGAACTTGTCAACGAAGATGATGTAAAAGCTGATGAACTGCCTATAAGCGTTAATATGGATGATGTGAAACCTGATAAGAAAACCAGCGAACAGAACTTATGGCTTTCTACAGTGACAAATCTTGGTGATGGTTCTGCTGGTGTGAATCTCTCAGAAGAAAATGTTCTGTTCTTGGGCCGGAGAGAAGAAGATATTGACATGCTAGCTGATGTCAAACAGTTGGCAGCGGCAGCAGCAGCAGCTGGACAAGCAAGTTCTTCGTTTGAGAATCAACTTCGACCAATTGACAGATATGCTATGAGATTCTTAGATCTATGGGATCCTATAATAGATAAATCTGCAATCGAGGCTCAAGATAGTATTGAGGGGGAAGAGTGGGAGCTTAACCGCATTGAAAGGTTCAAGGATGACCTCGAAGCAGAAATAGATGAAGATGAGGAGCCTCTGTTATATGAAAGTAAGTACATATTTTCAGTATTCTGTATGCTTGGTGATCTTTTTTCTCATTAAGTTTTTTTTTTCTTGCCTTCAAAATCTAGAGACATGTCAATTTTAGATGCTTGATAGTACTGTGATCGCGGGGACCACGAACAATAGAAAAGTTGAAGTCATTATAATGACAATTGAGATACTGGGTATGAACCTGGTCTCCATTGTTATGTCAAGATCAGTCATCAGACGGAATAATGGTGCCCTGGTGTAATTCTTACATTGCCTTCCCTAAACTTGGCTGAAAAAAAGTTGATAGAAGATAAATAGTTGCCCATTGTGAAAATTTGTGCTTAAGCAACATCTATTTCCCTTTCTTTACTGAGAATATTTACACATTAGATACCTAATGTAGTAGATTAGCTGAAGCCTGCAACAGGACTTGTGATTGATACTTCCGTGTGTTCAGTTTCCATAATCGATAGCTCTGTGCTGCTTCCCATACATGTCCTTTGCCGGTTTTAGTCAAGAAATCTCAGGAGTAACGTAACTGCAGGATGGGATGCCGATATTGCTACTGAAGCATACAGGCAGCATGTTGAAGCTTTAGCTCAACAGCAGGTATGCATGAACTCAGGACAAGTTGAGCAATTGTTATGAGAATCAACCTGTTTTCTTACCTTTAATTATTACCCAGATGATTGAAGAACTAGAGTGTGAGTCTGAGGAGGCAAATGCCGTGGACGATGGTATTTCTGAACCTACCAGGTAAGGGATTGATATTTACCATTCAGTCTAGCAGTTTTCGTCCTTTTGACCTCACTAATATTTTCTTACTCTCTGATGTGTCTTAGTTCGTTATGGCCTAGGTGGACTATTTCAACTTGATTTTACAACGAATATTACTATTTCGTTTTATTCAGGATGGTGAACTTGTTTTGCATAATATTATATCCTTATAATTACAAGATGCGTCCATTGTGCCATTTTTCTGATGATTTTGTCTCCCTTCGTGATATTATTTCCCTCATGGGATTTTTCTTGGAAAATGTTTCCACCCACCAATAAGCGTCTCTTGATTTCATGTCTCCTGTGGGAAGAAAAGAGTGAAGTGATATTCATGTTCATCCTGCATAATATCTAGGAATCTGTGATCATTCTTGAGAATATGTGGGCATTCTGACCGGTGAAGGTTTCTTCTATTCGACGTGTTTTTCTCTGCACAGCGAACGTAAACCAAAGATGAAGAAGAAATCGAAGAAAACGAAGTTTAAGTCACTAAAGAAGGGATCCCTGACGACCGAGTCGGAAGCAATGGAAGAGGGGCAAGCGTCGGATTTGGCTGTGGAGAATGGAACTCCAGCCTCGCCTCAATCACTCAACAAGAGAAAGCGTAAGGAGCCTTCAACTGCACTAGAAGATGAAAAGCATGCTAGAAAAGGTCTCAAGAAGCCCAGGAGAGCTTCTGAGAACGGCTCTGGTGCTGTCTACGATAAGCAAGTTGCAGAGGCCCTGGAGGCGAGATCTGGAGATGAGGTGGTTGAAGATCTCAGACCTTCGGTGAGGACTAAGATCGGAGGCAAGGTATCAATTACAGTCATGCCGGTCAAGAGAGTCATGGTGGTCAAGCCTGAGAAACTAAAAAAGAGGGGAAATATATGGTCAAAAGATTGCATACCATCCCCAGATGCTTGGTCATCTCAGGAGGACGCTGTTCTCTGCGCTGTAGTGCACGAGTACAGTACGAATTGGAGCTTGGTGAGTGACGCACTCTACAGTATGCCAGCAGGTGGGCTTTACAGAGGCATATTTCGCCACCCTGTCCATTGCTGTGAGAGATTCAGAGAGCTTTTCTTCAAATACGTCTCCTGCGGCGCAGACGGCTCCAACTCTGAAAGGATTGCGTCTTCCAGTTTTGGAAAGGCTCTCCTGAAAGTAACTGAGGTAAGTTTCCATTTCTGGGTCGCTTCTGATGTTTTATTTTTTA